>PVLD010004554.1:0-123791 GCA_004027595.1 Dinomys branickii | reverse complement strand
TTTTTTTTTTTTTTTTTTTTTTTTTTTTGCGGTACTGGGGATTGAACTCAGGACCCTGCACTTGCTAGGCAAGCGCTTATTCCACTGAGCTATATCCCCAGCCCCCTGTAATGTTAAATTTTAACTTGCTATTCTATATTATGATTTATTTCAGGATAGTAAAATATTTTGCCAAATATTGTGTCAGTAACATACTAAAATTTGTGACAGTATTTGAGTTTTCAGTGTGGGAATTATTATTCCTGTGACGATATCTTTGCTTGTGTGGTGGAAATAAGAAAATAGAACTCACTAAAAGCAAAAATACATCAATTAAAAAATCTATTGTTAACCAACATAATGTTAGAAAATATAGTGGTAAACTAAGCTTGATTTCCTTATTCCAAAAATGCCCTACATTCTACTCTCCCTGCCATCTAGTAAAACTATGGAAATGTAATTATGCTGACTGCTTTAAGTAGGATAGTAGGATACTCAGACAGCCATAACAATGTTATCTGAAGCAATAACTGTTTTTATTCTCCAAAAGTGCGGAGTACTTTCCCCCTACTTTTACCCACAACAAGGATCACCTGTAGTCTCTGTTATTTTCTGAACTTTTAAATAAGAGGACACAAATACACAAAAGATTAAACAATGTCATTTGGCCAAAGTGATAACATTGCCAGACTTGTGATGTGTACACTCCCATGAATGAATTGTCTGTGCATTACTGTCTTAAGATTAAAAGGTTAAACCTTGCGCATTCTTATCTGAATGCAGGAAAGATTTGACAGAGTTTCTGAGCCCCTGTGCTCATTTAAGGAGGAACAAGTCTCTTTCCAGGAAGAATTATCTGAAATTTAGTGACTTAAAATCTCCATAGGCTCACTCGGTTTTCTTTCTCCTAGGAAAAACTAATTGATGAAATTTAATGTTCTGCCTTGACCAGGTCAAGTTCTGTCAGACCTGCTTCAGTACTGAGTACATTTAAAGAAACTGATGCTTCATCTGTTTTCTAGTTATGGCCATCGGGGGCTCCTTGTGAGTTCCCCTATCCGAAATACGCATTATCTCATAGTGACCATCATTAGTGAGCACATAACACACACCAGGAATTTGGTAACACAAGAATCAGAAAATGGATTTTTGTTAAGAATTTTTCCTTAACACAGTTACCATTCCCTCTTCTCATTTGCTCCTTCCCTGTCTCCCTCCACACATCCCTCTAGTTTCTTCTCTTCCTTCCTTTTCTTCCTGTCTCTCCTCTCTGCTTCCATACTAAATATACCATGCACACACACACCTCTCTCTGTGTATATGTAAGATTATATTCCTTCCCCTGCACATAGAAATGCTGCCTTATGGTTTCCTTTTTTTTTTTGGTCTTTTTGAGACAGAATCTCGCTATGCTGTTTAGGCTGGCATTGAGCTCACTTTGTAGCACAGGCTGGTCTTGAACTCGTGGTGATACTCCTGCCTCAGCCTCCCAAATGGTGGGATTACAGGCATGTGCCACCATATCCAGCATGGTTTCTTAACCTACCTAGTACTGTACATATTTTTACCAGCTAGAGATCATTCCTGGGCATTGTAGAATGTTGAGCAGCATCACTGATTTCCATCCATTTGATACCAATAGAACATGCTTCCCTCCCCCTAAGTTGTGATGAGCCGAAATGCCTCCAGATAATATTACTAATTATCACCCACCCTTGGGTAAGACTCACCCCACTACATTGACCTTATGGGGATCAGATTTTTTTCCTTTATTCTTTTACCAGGTAATCAGATGTCACTTAACATTATCAGGTAGATTTGTTTGAAAGACATTCTTTATAAAATGACTTACATTACATACACTCATGATCATGGCCCCCTAAAATAGCTTTTATAAGGAGAGTGAAGATATAAATTTTCATCCTGACTGAAGCTATAGGTACAAACATCATTGACTCAAACAACCATGCGTGATCTCCCTAATTCTCTGGCTCACATAATCAGGGCCACTTTTGCAATCAATAGCTATACATTAAAGTAACAGAAGAACAATTAAAAGCAAGGCATTTCCAGGGGCAAAATATTGTAGGCCCAACTCAATGCACTACAAATAAAACGTTACAGAAAACAGCACTCATTAAACTTGAGGTGTAAAAAATTATGTTCTTTAAATAATTTTCACTATCACTCTATGAATGTTTAATACATTAACACAACATACTAAAATAAATAGCTTCTAACACTTGCATATGAATTCAAGGAGGATCATAAAGATTACTTACAAGAGATTTTAAAACAGTGAGGTTTATGTGCTTTTAATTGTGATGTATAACTCATGTACTGTACAATCCATGCATTCAAAGTGTAACATTGGAAGGATTTTAATGTATTCACAGAGTTTTGTAGCCATCACTAATATCTGATTTAAACACCCCAAACACAAACCCTGCGTCATTTACAAGGTTTGTCATTTCCAATTTCTCCCTCTCCACACTTGCTGATAAGCATTATTTTGTTTTCCATCTTTATGTATTTGTGTCTTCTGGACATTTCATATAAATGGAATCATGCAATATGTGAACTTTGGTGAGTGGATTGTTCTATAGCACGATGCTGTCAAGGCTTATTCATGTTGTAGCATGTATTGGCACATCATTCCTTTTCATTACTGAATGACATTCTGCTAGATAGATAGATTAAATTTTTTATCCATTCATCCATTGATGGAAATTTGTGTTATTTGTATTTCTTGACTCTTAGAAACATTCATATGCACTTTATAGATGTTATTATTTCTCTTGGTTATATACCAAAGGGTGTACATTGTCAGTCATATTCTTAAATTTTGGGGACTGCCGATCTACTTTTCAGTGTGTACCACTTTTACAATCCTATAGCAATATATGATTATGACAATTTCTCCATACTCTCATCAACCCTTACTACTATCTGTCCTTCTAATTTTCAACATCCTAGTGCACGTGAAGTAATAGCACGTTATGGTTTTGATTTATATTTCCCTTGTGGTTAATGATCCGAAACGTTTCTTCACATGTTTCTGACCCATTTGCACACCTTTGGGAAATGTCTGTTAGAATCTCTTTTTCCATCTTAAATGGAAATGTCTTCTGAACTGCTGAATTGTTAAGAGTTCTATTTAAGTATCAAGTATAAAATCCCTATCAGTTATGATTTACCATTGCTTTTGCTATTTTGTGGATTGTTGTTACAGAATCTGACTCTGTTTTTGGTGTTTGATTCCTGGCGTGTTGTGAATCCCATCCATAGCTGCTCTCCTGCCCAAAGCTGTGCAAATTGATATGAAAGTCTGGATTCTCCTATCTTTGGCACTATAGGACATTCAAACCAGGCATAGGTGCTACTAGCTCAGGACTGTAATTCTAGCACTCTGAGAGGCTGAGGAAGGAGGATCAAAAGTTTTGAGTCCAGACTGAGAAACTCAGCAACTTAGTGAAACCCTGTGTCAATACAGAAAAAATGAAATAGCTGTGGGATGTAGCTGATTGTGAAGGCTCTAGGTTCAGTCCCTGATAAAACACACACACACACACACACACACACACACACACACACACACACACACCACAAAAGCATACCTGTCACTTAGATTGTACTCTTCTCAGGAACAGAGGAAAAATATGCTTTCAGATCTGTATGCTTTCACTCTGAAAAGAACAAAATAAAGATCTACAACTCCATTTACAAGATTACATTGTTTTTAAGAGAAAAAAGACCTTTCTTTTTTACCTCAAAAATTATGGCCTACATGGACATCAATTTTAAAATAGCCTTTTTTCCTAAATTTATCTAAAAATAAAGAGCTTCCCAGCTCACACCATGTACTCAAAGCCTGTATAGCTTAGAGCACAATTTTACAGCGGAATTGGTAGCTCTGTGGAACAGAGTTTCTCATGGAAACACTGACAGACTGCTAGCTTCAGGGACACTAGAAGGCACCATTATAATAAATGGGTCTGAGGGAGACGTGATACAGGCCCACAGGTAGTTAATGGCAGGAGTGAAATAAAACACAGGCACACAGTCCTAGTGAGAGCATGATGCAATGGGAGAAACCTGCAGTAAAACACAAGGAATGTCTACTGAGCAAAGCACAGCGGGGAAGGTCTTATAAAATAAATCCTGAGCCAACACTGTAACTTTAAGCAGTCATTGCATATTCCTTTATAATTAGCATTTTTTTTAACAAAAACACTATAAAAATCATTTTTGGCTAAACAAAATTACTCTGTGTAATGCATTGAGAAGGCAATGAAATATAAACTCAACTGCTCAGGCAAGCTAATGATACCCAAGGTTTTCTAGTTGAAAAGTCTAGCTGTAAGCAATTCAAGAATATGACTCCATATTGCAGAACAATTCAGAATAGAATAGATTCATAGACAACAGAGCGATATGGCTATATTACCTTTTCCCCGAACGTCTTGAGTCAGTCTTCTAGCTGTGGCTTTCATTTACCCCTGAGACTAAGAAGCCCATTGACACTTTTGGCCATAATTTCTCTTAACGTTTGAAGTATGTTGTCACTGTTGATGGTTCATTCCTCCCTGTCCCTTCTCCTTCTTCTCCTTCTTTATTACAGCAAGACTGACCTCACCAGAAGTAAATGAAATCCATTTCAACTACATCTTTGCACAGAACTTCAACCCAGTCATTATTTTCCTGGGAAACCCCATGTTTGTAAGTATAGGTTATTCCTTTGCAGAGCTAAACGTATCTCTTAGAAGACAGGGAATTTAGATTAAGACAGCACTGTGTAGTTAGCAGGGTATGAAGTGGGTGTCAACTGGGAGAGGGCAGAAGGAACAGAGGAGAGAAAGCAAAGCAAAGAAAACTGACCGGGACAGATTACTAACCTAACAATTTAAAGAGATTTCTGTCAATCCTCTGTCTTTCTTCCTGGCCTCAGGGAGACAATAAATGAATCCCCTATTTTAGATGGGGTGACTAAGTCTTAAAAAGCATGAGTGACTGCCAAGATCTCATATCTGAGACACTGGCAGAGTAACGCTGCATACCAATTATCAATATTTTCTCATTGATTATCAATTAGACAAATTTCACCTGATAAAATAATTTACATCTCTTTTTCCTTGTAAGATTTGTAGAGTTGTCCAAAGGATATGTGTATTGTTTGAGTGGATGATGCTTTCTACTTACAATATCAGGAATGATTTTTTTTTTTTTGGTATCAGGAATTGAACTCAGGACCTTGCGCTTGCTAGGCAGGTGCTTATGCTGTTGAGCTATATTCCCAACCCTTCTACTTAACACTATCTGGGATTGTAGAATTATAATTTTTAGAGTTGAAATGTGGTAGTAATTGAGTATTTTCAAATTATTTTCCTTGAAAATAAAGTGAAGGAAAGATGGTCCAGAACTTTATTTAGACTCTATTATAGTTGCATTTCTCACCTTGTACAGAAATTTTAAAAAATCCTTTAATATTAAAAATAAGTTGAAAATAAGAATCTATGGAGATGAGCAGGTGCAATGAGAAAATCCACAATATGTGGTCACATTGTGCTTTTATTTTGGCAGCCACATCTGGTAGAAGAGGCAAAACCTAACCACATAGAACACAAGGGCACCAGTCCAGAGGGGTGCAATAACGCAAAAGTATCACACACTCCATGAAAGAATGACTTAGAGGGAAACACACCCTACAGACGGGCAATAGACAATGAGGCCTGTTTTTGCCAAATAGAAAAAAATTATTTCCCATAAAATAACTTCAACATAATTTTACAAGTTTGCATGGATGTAAATTTGTAGACCAAACTCATTTGGCCCTTGTGGTACAAAAGGCTTTCAGAGTCTACAAGCTTTTCAGTTTAGATTACATACTTGAGTTTTCAGCTAAGTGCATTAATGGTTGATATATTGCGTCTACTTGAGAAGTTTAGAAGTTTAAATAAACAACTGAGCAGGGAAGCAGGGTCCTCACATTGCAAACATCCTCATCCTATGTATGAGGAAGGAAGGGAGATAGTGGGAGGGTTGCACCACCCTACAGGGTGGTAGCCTGCTTACAGTATAAGGGAGGAAAAGAGGCTTGCTCTTTCCCCAACATTTGCTGTCTTTCTTCACCTTGAAGGGTTGCCCCTGTGCCATGCCACCCGTGCTTGGAGCTAGTTGATTATGGACTGAAACCTCCACAAACTGTGAGCTAAATAATCTTTTCCTCCCTTAATTTTGGGCCCTGGGTATTTTGTCTCGGTAACAAGAGAAAAGTAACCAAGACAATACCCAGTGAGTTCCTGAGTAACTCCAGTGACTCATCCTCCTCATTTTTTTTTTTATTTTAAACACTTTTGAGTTCTTAATCTTATTTGGAATATAGAACACTGTCTGACAAAATGCAACTAATCTCTTTGCTGTCAGTTCACAGTTAATAAACTTTGTGCTCCAGATTCTGGTGAAAGAAGGATTTCCTATTCAAGTAGAATATAATTGACTTTTTCATGCATTTTATATTTTATATTCTTATCTATAATTGATTACCATTTTATACTTATTGAACTAAATTACTAATCTCATCTAAAAATTATTCTCAAAATTAGTGACATAGTTAGTTATTTTCTTTTTACAGTTTTGTAAGGCAGGAATTTGGGAAGCATAATATATTGGTTATAGCCACAGTTATTTTCAGCTTGACTAGGCTGAAGGTCCAACAGCACTTAGGGACATGACTGGAGGTAATGCTGGTGGCTGGCTGGACTTCCATGGGAGCAGTCAACCAGAGACCTTACACATGGCATTTCCAAACAATGGCTCACAGAATTTTACCCCTAACATAGATGAATGGTGACTCTTATTTCTAGTGTGAATGACCCCTGCATAGGCTGAAAGTTACATATGTCTTTTATGACATAACACAGGAAGTTATAAATTATCACGTTTTTTTGAGACAGGGTTTTGCTATGCAATTCAGGCTGGCCTTGAGCTCACTTTGTTGTCCAAGCTTGTCTCGAACCCACAACAATCCTCCCTCAGCCTCATGAGTGCTGGGATTATAGTCGTGTGCCACAATGCTGGGCTATATCACTTTTTGTCTGTGTATTCTAGGTGAAATTAGTTTCATATTCATACAAGTTGAAGAGGAGAGCATAAGCATCCCCTCTAAATGATTGAAAGTGTTGCTGAAGAAATTGTTGCCATGTAAAAAAATCCACATATATTCAGGGCCAAACTGAAGTCACTTAAATTAAATTGACTCTAGAATTATGACATCCAATTCTAAAATAACTATCGCGTTATATGGGCTTTTACAAGTTAGCCAAAGTTCAAGACATTTCTTGTTGAACTGTTTTATCCACTAAATTTATCACATAGATATTGTATACTACTGTTAAGTTGATGTATCTCAGTGTTAAATGTTATTTGCAACAAAAGATAAAAAATTCATTCTGATTCTCACATAATGCATTTCCATTTAAGGACATCTTTATGGCTTTATTTTAACAACATATTTTCTTACTACTAGAAATAAGACATTCTTTAATTGATCAGTGAAACTTTACTGACCTTCCTTATAGCAGATATCAGAAATGGAATTCATCAAAGGCACTTCTTTCATCAAGAAGGCTGGAAGAAAGTACTTGGACATAAGGTACCTCACATTAGACAAATAACAATGCAAATCGAGTGTTCTACAAGCTAGAAGGCAAGGGAGAATCTTATAAAGAATTGGAAAATCTTAACACTTATACTCTGATTTGTGATCAGCTTCTTTTTAATATATGGATTGTCTCCAGCCTGATGAGTTCATTCAATAAGAAAATGTGTTTTTCAACTTCCAACAGCTCAAGACTGAATTCTCAGACTCTTGCTGGATTCAGGACGTCTTAGTGAGAAGTTGGTGATGTAATTGGAATCTGTCACTGGCTGTGAATTAATACCTCCGTCTTCACTGATTCTATCACCTCCTGACCCTTCTCTCTCAGCTTCATGAATTAACTTTCAGTATCAAAGTATTTGAAAATTTTCATTTTAAAGGCGTCTAAAATTTTAAAGTGATCTTTTATTTGAGATAATTGTAGATTCACACACAGTTGTAAGAAATAATTCAGGTTATCCTTGTCTTTCACATCGTTTGCCCTAATGGCAGCATCTTGTGACACTATAACATATCACAGCTAGGAAATTGGCGTGGTATTATCTGGAAACTTTTATATGTGTGTGTGTGTGTGTGTGTGTGTGTGTGTGTGCGCGTGCACATATTTGGGTTTGTTTAGTTCTATACAAATTGATCACATGCCTCTGTTCATCATCACAGTTAAGATCTAGGGAAATTCCATTACCACAAGAACACTTTCTATTACCACCTTGCCTCCACTGCTCTGAATAAATTACCATTAGATATAACACAAAAAATAACACACAATGCACACATAGTAAACACAGTACGATTTAATTATAGGGAAAGGATGAGAAAATAAATTATACAAGTTTTTAATTGAAAGTACTCCTAGGTATGATGAAGATAGGTACTGTTACACTTACTACCACTCTGGGATTCCACAGTTGCAACTAAAACTGTATCTAAGTGATGATTAAGATAGATACTATCACACTAAATCTACTTAAAAGGACAGCAATGCCCACATTAAATGGCTCTGTGAACACTCTGAACATCATAGTTATCATCTATCTGTTTATCCATTTGTTTTAAATTTTAAATGTGACCAAGTGTTCTCTTCTTTTTTTTTCCTCTTCTTGCTTAATTTGTACGATCAAAATATTTTCAGTGTGTTATTTTTCATAGCGGTCATGATAGAGAAAAAAACTCACAATGGTGTTTGAGATGTGAACTGAATAGTTCAAAAATTATGACAATCTCAGAATGTATTGTCTTATCCAACAAGACAAATGTCGATAATTTTTCCAAATTCATCTTAAAATCTTCATCATTTGTTTTTCCAATATTTTAAAAATTTCCTTTAAAACAATACTCTTTTTCTTAGTACTGTGGATTCCACCCAGACCTTTATCCTTAGCTACATGCCTTTCTCCAAATTTTATATTTCGAGACTGATTCTCCCTAAATTGCCCAGGCCATGCTTGAACTCACGACCTTCCTGCCTCAATTTAAATTTAAATTAGCTTTAGTTTAATGAAATAGACTTTGGCTTCATTATTTTATGTAACATTTTATGACAGTTTTTTGAGGCGGGCTCTTGCTATGTGGCTCAGTTTGGTATTGAACTCTCAATCCCTCTGCCATGGCTTCCTGACAGTTAGGATTCCAGGTGTGCAAACGATTTTTTTAATTCATAATTTTTGTGATCTCTTTTATGAATCATAGTATCAGCTACTCTATGTTTACCTCCTGTTTCACTGATAATTATGCAGATATTTTGTCCTTTACAAATTTTGTTTTACTTTCTCAGTCTTGCCTGCCAGTAGCCGTAACTGTGATGCACATATTCTTGGGAATAAGATGGTTTTAAAATCCCTACAATAGCATAAAGATAAACAAGTGCAGATGCACAATTCATACCTTTAACAGTGTGGACAAAACAAACCTGTGTGAAGACAGGTAAGGAATTCATTCCATAACTCAGACTCTCCACTAAACTTCTTTCCTCTATAAGTATTATTTACAATAAGTTTCTATATTATCACACTACTAGTAAATAAAGCATGTGTTTAGTTTATACGAAATTCATTAGACATCCGTATAAGGAAAGGCCTGTTCTATTTAAATCTGGTGTAATCTTAACTTGAGCACCCTCTCATACATAATCTCCTGTCAATGGAAATTACTTATGTCTAGAACACTCCAAGCCACATCTACTGGCACATCACATATTTTAGTGCCAGCATACTGTGAAACTGTTAACGCATATGCTCAAGATTTCCAAATTTAGCTTAAATATGAATTTACTCAGTGCACGTGTTTGTTTGTGTACTACTTCATCCTCCTAGGTGGAGGATGATTCGATATGCCTTAGAAAAAAGGTGAAATTGTTTTACTTTTCTTCCTAAAAGAAAAGCATATTGGAAAGCCAGAAATATTCAATATTTAAAATAGATGGACATATGTATTATATATGTACACACACACACACACACAAACTCACACACACACACACTTTCTAAGATGACTAATTTGAGAGAAATAACTTCTGCACTTTTCAATAAAATGAAAAGTTTATCTCTTACATTACCTACCCATCTAATACCTCTTACTCTTATTTACAAATTAAATACCATATCTGAGTATAACTGGAAATAGTTCCTGTAAAAGTTTAGTATTTATATATGTGAGTTCAACTTTCCTTTGCTTTTCATTTGACTCTCACCTCTGTCAACATTCTGACTAGTTTCCACTGACATCAAATAAAAGAGAGCCACGCCCCATGTGATATATATGATTATCTTATATGCCGGTTTTTAATTCTCACACTTGACATAATTGAAAAAATTTCCAGAAAAATGATTTCCATTTAATTCCATTTTGCTTGAGAATAAAGAGGTTGTACGTGCAGTGGGTATTGTGAGTAGAATATATGGTCCCAGTTTCAGGGATTTTTAAGGATTTTAGGAACATAATAACAATTTATGGTTTCATTTTGTAGTTATCCTGGCTTTGAGTTAGTGCCTCACTGAATGGTACAGGAAGAACAGTTTAGGTGCGTTTTCATAGCACTGTAGTTTCTACTGTAGGTGGATTAGCAATAAAACCAATCTATAAACTATTCTTTATGTCTAAGTTTCAATTTTTTCTTCCTATATCACCTGAAACATATCTAAAAGTATTTATGACATCTATGCTATCCAAATATGCCAAAATATAATACCTAAAGAATAACATTTTTGGCTAGATTTTGAGAATTACCTTTCCTGATTTAGAGACGTCTCCCACACAGCAGTAATTTTTTTAACTAAAGAAAGAATAATAGTTTAGTGTCAGTCTGAATGTGCTGACTGAATGCAGCAAATCTGAGCACAGTAAGTATAAATGCCAAAATGATTAAAAACCATATTGACCACATTTCACAATCAAAGCACCTCAATTCTATATTTTAGAAGCAGCAGGAAAAACTATGCCCATACTGTTCTTTTACTTTATTGAAACTTAAAAGTTCCTCACACTGAAAATGTTATTTATTTGCCTCTTGCAAGGACATGTTTGTTGATGGTATGGAAAATCAAGTACGAGGGTGTGACATTAGAATTTGGGATCTTTAGGGGCTGGGGATATAGCTCAGTGGAATAAGCGCCTGCCTAGCAGGCGCAGGGTCCTGAGAATTTGGGATCTTTAATAATTCAAAATTATTTCATGAAATATGTCTACATAGGCATGCGGATGGGGCAATGGGCAGCTACTGCCATTAACCCAGAGTCACTTCCAAAATGCTACACTGAGAAATTATTTCCTGTGATTACAGTTTTTGGCTTTTAGCTGCATGGCCTATTTTTGAGCATAATGCCTTTTTTTTTGTCCCTTAGCAAAACACAAAGATTTTGTGAAAATGAATTAACTGTATAGTTGCTTGCCTTCCAACTCCATGTTCTCATTCAAAGCTACTATCTCTTCCCAGGCACAATGCACTGCCTGGTCTTTTCCCACTGGGAGTCCCTGACATAGCTTAACGTGCCTTTGCCTCCCATCAGCTCACTGGGAGACACATCTCCCTTTCTCATTGATTCGTTTTACACAACCAGGTTAGCGAATCTGAATTCAAATGAGCGGAACCTCAATGCTGATGAAGTAGTTGTCTGGCAACACTTCTGCTGCTTGTAATTTAGTTTTTACGTTTCACGGTGATAGCAGCATGTGGTGATACTAGTAAAATGAGCTAGGGTGTGAATTCAGTTTCAGAAATATTAATGCAACATACATCCTTGGGATTTGTGTCTTTCTCTTTGAATGTTAACGTCTCTGAAGTTATGTCTTGATGGTATCTCTGTGTGTATTCATATACATATATATGTACATATACACATCCATACACATATACGTAGGTAGAGCATCATCTATAAACACTTCCACTGAACTTTCTAGCGTCACCCAGTGTGGAAGCTGGGGTCTGTTTTACTACATTTTTTATTCTTAACATCTCTACCCCATCATTCTACAGGTCTTGTTTTCCCTTCTTATTCTCCTTCATTACTTCATTTCACCATTCTGCAACTCTCTGATCCAGTCCGTAGAAGCTGAAACCCTTAGATGACCCGCATGGTCCACACTGATGTCCTCTTTCTCTCCGCCTTCACCGCTTCAGCCACAGGACTTTCCTTGCTTTTCTTCAATTACTCGTGACCCTGCAACCAAGCCCTGGCCTTTCCCTGCACCTGGAAAGCTCTTCTCCCAGACTGTTCCATGATTAACTGCATCACCTTCTTCAAGTTTTTGCCCAAATGTCAATCACTTCCTTCCCTGTCTCTTTAAATTCTCTATAATCTACACCTGTCGTCAACCCCAAACCACACCAACCTTCCGCCCCCTGTTCCTGTTCTGCGCGCTCTGCCCCAGAATGTGGCACTTTGTAGTATGCCATGTAACTCGGGCATTTATGATGTGTATCCTTGGTTCTCACACTTGTCCAGCCAGGTATAATGTGAGCCTGCAAAGTGGGGCTTTGTCTCTTCTGTCCCCTGGTATTTCCTGCGCTCCTTGAGTAATGCCTCGCACGAGCAGTTTGCTCACGATGCAAATGTTAACTAGAATTGATGAATGGACTATGTAAGTGATGTGCAAGGAGCAAAAATCGCTCACAAATGACTGTTAAAATGTTAATTCCCCCGAAACAACAATTCATTGATGCAAAGCAATCGAAAACTAAAATTGGGCAGCTTTTTTCTCTTTCAGAAATTTAGAAGCCTAATCTAAGTTTCATATAGAAATACAAAGAACCTAGACAAACTAATGAAACCCAGAAAAAATACGATTTCTTTAATTTCAATACTTATAAAGATGCAGTCAAGAAAATTTTATATCAAGCTGGAAGTGGTGGTACATGCCTATAATTTCAGCACTCAGGAGGTGGAGGCAGGACACTGATATGACTTTGAGGCCAGCCAAGGCTACATAATAAGTTCAAGGCCAGCCTGAATTACATAGTGAGAACCTGTCTCAAAGCAAACAAACATGGTTTTGTATTGCATTAAAGGAAGAAAAATAATTCAAAGAAACTAGAAGGTTAAACAATATGTGCACATGTATCTGTTTTAGTCAATGAATAAAGTAATTCACTGGGGAAAGAATGGGTTATCAATAAGGGGGACAGAAGCGATTGGATAATGATAAACAAAAAAAGACTTCTGTATATTACTCTGTAAGGAAAAGTTAATTCAAAATATACCATAGCTCTAAAGGCATAAAACTTCCAGAATTATAGAAACCTATCTTGGTGAGCTTTAGTTAGGCAAATATTTATTAGACATGGCATCAAAAGCAAGATCCGTAAAATAAAAATCAGACTCTAAGTCTATATTTAGAAAAAAATACTGGAATACTACTGCACTTATCCATGAAAAGGAAGCCAATATTAATATAACAATGTGGATGAATTCCTAAATAAATATGATAACTGAAAGGAGGCCAATAAAAATGTCTACATTGTCTGATTCCATTTGTATATCCAGTTCATTGCAGTAAATACAGACCCATCTATAAGTAACAGAAAGCAGGTCAGCCACAGCTGATGGATAGGGATGGGGAGAGGGAAAGGTTACCTAAGGGGTGTGAAGACTTTTGATAGCAGTGGACACGTCACTACCTTGACTGTGATGTGGGTGTGCACAGGTGCGAACCCTGACCACACTCTATGTTTCATGTATGTGCAGTTTATTTTATCAAACTGAACTCACATTAAGATGTTAAAAATTTTCTTTCTTCAGTTTTATTGTTTCTAGAAGCTAGAATTGATTACAGATTTTAAAACTGCTTCAAATGGAATAATTAGTAATATTGAATTAAATGCAGTGGCAGTCTGTGGTTTTCACACTCCCCAATCCATCTGTGCACTTTATATGGTAATGAACATTTCAGTCATTTCCACTTTCAGGCTATTTCAAATAAAACTAGTGCAAATGTCTGTGTTGTATCATTTGTAGTAATAGATATCTTCTATTTTTTTGGGTAAATACAACAGGATGGAAGATGGAAGTTTATGTAGAAGCTAAACTTGAATAAATGAAATGTTTATGTCTTTCTTTTATCCAGAAATGCTCCTTGATTGAAATTAAATTTGATATTAACATTTGAAATAAAAATTTTCTATTTCTATATGTTATACAGTTGAATTATTGTATTTCAATCACCTTTCTAAATCTGTTCCCTAGAGATCTTTATTGTAAGATTTCACTTATACTTTGTTTATAAAATCTGAATAATATCAAACATCTTAATAATTTTTATGGTCAATTTGCACTATTCTTTCCTATAACTAATGTTCACAGACACTAAACCAGTATTTTTTACTTAATTAAAACAATTTTTGCCTTTTTGGGAAAAAAATTCTATTTATTGTACTACTGTTGAAATTTAGGCAGTTTTAGGTTTTTACTTTAAAACTAAATTTTCTTAAAATTATTCTTTTCGAGTTAAGTTGTAAATTTACACTCTGAAATATATTTGTAAATATTTAGGTATGGATTCATTTCTTTGAAATTCTTAATCATATTTCAGGCCATTGTACTGAATTAAATTTTATCAAATAGCAGGTTTCAGTCCTAACTGGACATTGCCTTCTCACTATAACATAGTAGTATCTATACTAAGAGTTTATGTTGAAATAAGGAGAACATTATTTTTAAGTATAAAACCTTAAAGAGTAGGGGAGGCTAGCAATGTTTATAAGTCAAGAATACAATGTAAGTAAAATTAAACAAAATTAAAAAGTTCAAGTTATATGCAGATAAGAATGCAATACCAAAAGAAACCTTACAAATCTCAGAAATCTTATAAGAAAATGGAGTGTGGTAGATACCAAGAATAAAAAAACCCGACATATATCTGTATTTTTAAAATGACAGTATCCCAAACACTAGCGAAATGCAAGTTTAAATGAGATAGTCACTTATTTAATTACTGTGATAAATGCTTAAATAAACTATTAGCCTACTGAGATTAATATGATTGCTGATGGGAAAAATAATTTGCTATTATGTATTACCATTCTAAAAATTGACGATATTACTTGTAAAATCATTAAAGTCATGTCTAAAAGATAGAGAAAAGCAAAGCATATATTATATATAATTAAAATTACCTTTAAGTACAATTTCCCGCTGAATGTTTGTATCATCTCTATGTATGAAACTATCCAAGGTATATTTGTCAAATCTATCTCGCGGAAGCTCTACAGGACATTATAATTTCAAAATTATTTGCGATTTCTTTCATATTAACTTTCTCTTCATCTCAGCCTAATACTGACTTGTGAGTTTTCATTGTCATTTCACATGCCAAAACTTCTTGTGTTTTTCTTTCAGGACGGCAAATGGTTTCTGAAATGTTTTTCTAGTTGTAGTAGTAGAATATTTTCAGAGGTGTGTCCATAAGTCTTGAGGAAGATCTCATGACCTCCTCCACGTTTTTGTACTGTCCATCAATCATGAAGGATCTTTTCTTCCATTATTTATTCTCAACTATGTAATACTAGTATCCACAAGATTCAGTTTAGAGGAGACTTATCAAGCCTTATCAATGTCAAACTCTCTCATTTGATATTTTGGGACCATTCACCCTACGAAAGAGGGTCTTAGCCGCAGCATTCCCACAGTATCACCCATCCTCTGTAACCCTCAACTCCTTCTTCCCAGTTTGTTATTGGTGTGTCAACTTTTAAGACTAGCTGTTTAAGTACCAGTGTAGGAAGCTTGAAGTGAATGGAGGACTCGAAATTATCTATGTTAAGAAGAAAACTGCCCAGTTCTTCTGGTTGGTACAAATTCTAGATCTAACTCAGGAGACCATTTGCCAATTTGTGAATCTGCCTGTTGTGAGATGAAACCTGTATGTTACCGAGGCAAATTTAATATTTGCTAAGACCAGTGTTGTTTTTCTATAGCAATTAAATAGTCACACAAAATTCTGTAATAAGTTGTCTCTGAGATTTTAAGAATGGTAAGGTTTCACATTATCTGCAAGATATAAAATATTTTAGACAGATGACATTTGAGTGTAGAAATCTCATGGTTCTGTGTGGCTCGCTTGTTTTGAGATACATTCTGAGAATTTCATCGCAGCCTTTTTCTTACACCTACCTGTGAGAAAAACATGTTTAATTTTGATCTCTGGTTTTAATCCAGTAGTAAACAAAGCTCTAGGGCTGCAGACAATTTAGCCACCTCATCCTAACGCTGTTGTATTGGGAAAATTATACCCAGCAAAATGTGTAAAAAATACACTGTCACACATTTAATTTAGCAGCAATATTATTCTAATTGAACAATGTAGGAAGTGAAAAAATTTGAATATCAATGGAATATAGACATAATCATGAAAAAACATTTGGCAATGTATGCTTGATATTTCAAATTGTGCAGAAAAATAAAACATAACTTAGCTGCTCTAGCACAGGGATTGAACTAAGTTCTGAACTTAAATTTGAAGTGGAAACGACAGAATCCAGTCACTGCTCTATTAGTAGACCCTTAATAAGGAAGAAAAAATTGCCAGTGGGACAGAAAACAAGATTTATGACCTTAGGAAATTTGCAATTTGATGGGTCTTCTAATCTTCTGAAGTTATGCGACCAAATAATCTAACACAATATTTAAAAAGCCATAAACATAATTGCTCCTTCCTGAATTTTTTCAGCACAGATCAAAGCAGCCATAAACAGAGTGGTAGTAAATGGCATATTTGCCTATAAGTGGTAAATGCTTCATCAAATCAGTATTCAGATGAGTTTACTTTGTTCATCACATTTTGTCTTCCATTAGAGCCCTTGGCCACTCTGGACTCCTAAAGCCCAAGGGGCTCAGATACTTAATATGTAGTAGACTTTCATTATGTGTTTATTGAGGGCTATGTAAGCGAGCAAATATAAAATTGCATTAATTTAGAATAGGGAAACATGTTTACATGCATATTAAATGTTTTGCCATGGAGGAGGTTTTTAAAATATTTCTTTAAAATTTTATTAAACTCCCAAGAAATAAACAAGTGAATAAATTTGTTCCAATGTATTACTTAAAAATAGACAATTGATTAACACACTAAAAATTATGCTTTCATTCATCAGTCTTTTACTTCCTGTTTTTTATTAGTTGGTAGACTCTGCTATTTGGTTGCTATAGACTTTTATAATGTGGTTACTTTGCTGAGCAAATTCTTTGCCAGATAACAGAGTAAGAAGCAAGGAAGGAATTCACCACCAGTTTTTCTACATGCTAGGCTTATGCTCTTACCTCCCCTCTCTCATCTCTTTGAACCTGTTCTGTGCCCCTCTGTAGCTGAGTGGGGTGAACATTCCCACTAGTGTTTGGACAATGGAGGACTAACACAGTAGACTGGAAGGAGGATGTGAGGGATCTGCGGTTCCTTTGAGGAAAAGTCGCACTTCCTTTCATGGCAGCTTTTCTCTACGAAACTACTCTTTCCCTCAGGCCTGGCTGTGGAAGTACAGACGGGAACATCCCTGGGATCAGACAGTCTCATTTTGTTCAATTCTTTTGCAATAATCATAATCAATAATCATAATCTGTGCCTTTAATATGTTTCCTACTAGGCCCTCATAAGAATGCCTTGAGTTGTACTTATGAAACTTCTTTAATATCAAAATGAATCATTTGTTTATCACTACAGGTGTTTAGACCAGAATGATAAATTTCTAAATAAAATTTTATCCAAGGTGCCAGATATGAAGGTCTAGAGGAAAGCCAAACCTAATCACTTACTGTAACTTGACTCTAACTACTGATAAGAATAACAAGATTGCAAGTCAGGAAAACACACAATGGGATTAAACAATTGCTAAAATAATTCACAAATATTACAGATTGAATTGGTCTTAATATTTAAAGCAAGGATTTCATCATCTATTAATTATGAGAACTTCCAATTAGACACTGTTTTCAGCATGGATAACGCGTTGCCGATTATTCTCATCTCTCCCCAGAACCCCGAGTCTTCTCTGAAGCAAAGATTAACTGGTTCGAATCACCACTGAAATGAGAGTGCGGCTCTTTGCTCCTGTGATGCTCGTTACTATAGAATCAGAACATCAATTTTCTCAAAAAGGGTCCTAACACGGCATGATGATCTTAAAAGCTACTTTAGGAAAATAATAAAAAGCATCTTCAAATCATTATTTTAGTCTCTACAAAGCTTTTGTTTTTCTTTTTTTTGAGTAAAGTGATGGAAAGACAAAAACAGTTTCTCATGCAGGAAAGGTTTTTGCCCCCTCCCTGTCTCTTTATTACAAGTGGATTTATCAAAAAGAATGCAGTAGTCATGCATTGTAAAGCAAAACCTCTCAGTGGGAAACGCAGACATCTAAATTAATGAACAAAATTTATCAATTTCAAAACGTTAAACTCACTGGAGTTTTCAGGGAAATAAAGTCAGGTCTACTTCCTAAGAAGTGTAAATTCAGTCGAAGAGTGGAGGATTGATATTATGAAACTTATATAATGTGCTATAGGACTTTTGTTAACGTATAAACAAAACCACTTCACTCTAGTATTATTCACTAGACTTTTATTTTGAGGATGTTATCTGCCCTTGGGTTTGGGCTGTATAAATCAAATGATACTCATGATCTTGAAGTAAACACAGCACACATTCATCTTTTGGCTACTTGGTATTTTCTTAACGCCTATCCAAGCGCCTCTATACATCATGCCCACTTGCTTACTGGAGCCTTGGCATTTTTTTTCTCAAGTTGTTTCTCATGAGAAAAATTTTATCTCTGAATCAGGATTATGAGTGTCTTTGGTTTGTGGACTGTGTTACATACTGTTTTAGGATTCCCTAAAGCCAGGTTACAGAGTTTTGCAGACACTATAAATGACTGTTGATAGATTTCAGGGATTAAAGCTATTGTTTTGCACACGCTGAACTTGTCTGATTGCCATAGTCCTGAGGAAATAAAGGTAGTGTGGAATTAAACTTTAAAAAGAAGGGATTGTGACCTTCAAAAAAGATCTGTCCTATCCTTTCCTCTACACACTACTCTGCTCGCAAATGTTAAAATAGCTAACATACAACATTCTTTCCTTATATCGTATATGTCTGCAACTGCAGATAGCACTGAACTTTATGTATACTGTTTTTATCCCTATACATGTGTACTTATGATAAAGTTTGATATTTTTAAGTGTAAAAAATTTTTAAAACTATTTTTTTATTTTAAAAATTAAAAAAACTAACAAAATAACAATGAAGACAAAATCACAACAACCCCCGAACAACAAAAACAACACACGACCTCAGACCAAAATGACAGGAATTAACAGTGGTTGCTACATTGCTTATTGTTACCTTCAATGAAGTTGCTCCTTCTGCCAGACGTAAGAATGTAGGATTGATCAGACAATCAAAGATGGTAAAAAGCCGTATGAGTAGAAATAGGAAACTGAAAATTAACTTCCTTCAGATGTTTGTAGAGGAAAACTCCAACACCAGCCATGATATCATGGTAATTAAGATTACCAAAAGTATGCAGAAAATTATGCATCCAAATAAGATTGGGTTCTCAGTAGTCAAACTTCAAAACCACAGAATATATAAAAAGGTTTTTAAAATGAGTCTTTAAAATTTTGGCTCTGTATTAGTTAAAAATTTAAGCCGATGTTCTATTGAAATGATAACCAGGAACTGTCAAAGAATATTTCAAATTGGTAAGATTTTTAGTTTTCCCTTTATAAATCCTAGGTATAAAATTCTTTATAGTATGTTATGAAATGCTTCTCTCTGAATTCTGTTTTGAAATTTTCTTATCATTTTTGAACTGCAAATTGACAGCAGAGTAGTGCAGGTAAGTGAAGACTACTGCATAGCTAACACTATTTTAAGCAGATATACAAATGGATCCATACTTCAGTGAGTTTATATTATAAATTTTTAAAAAACTAGATACTTCTAGGGTTTTTAACTTCCTTATATTGAAACACTCTTAACATTTAGGAGGCGCTCTCAAAGAGCAGGACTTACTGGGATCTAGGGCTCTATTGTCCACCATAATGAAACTGAAAAAAGGTATTTTTTCTCAAAGTTGCTAAAGTGAGAAGATGTGACTTTCTGTGATTTCAGGTTTTGAGGAGTAGAAGCAAATGGATAGAGAAGGTAAGATACTACTTAGGGTGGTAGAAATACAGAACATACCTGATTTGGACTGTTTCTGGAACCAACTTGGGACCTGTTTCCTAGCCTCCGTTGAATTTTGTTCAGATCACAAGACTGCTTTTACAGGCTCCATTGAATCTATTAATTCATTTTCTGCTGAAGTTGTCCATAATTAGTTCGGTTCCTTGCAGTCAAGAACTGTAACAGAGGCATGAGATAAAAACCCAAATGTACACAAAAATTTAGAAAGTTAAATATTAATCATATGGTAATATCTATCAGTGAAATGGATGAAGAGTGTATGATCTAGTTTTACCAGAAGTTTCCATGGACAGAAAAATTATGTACCATGGAACCTGATGAGTGTGAAGAATTTGAACATGCAGGAGTAAGAAAGGAAGGAATTGTAACCTGTGTAACATTTCCAGTTCCATGGAAAAAAGAAACCAGGAAGGGAAAATTTAGATATTAAAAGAAGTCTTTGAGCTTAGAATTGACTTTGACCTTACATTTAATATGTTCTTTACTCAAACTTTTATTTAATAATATCCTTTACTATGTGACATTGTTTTATTGAGTGTAACTCTTTCATGGCAAGTTACTGGAAAGGGAAGCAATGGTAAGCTGATACTCAATACATATCCTTCGTTCTTGTGTGTACCTCTGTGTGACTTTTAATGTCTTTTTTTTTTTTTGGTACCAGGAATCAAACTCAGGACCTTGCACTTGCCAGGCAGGCGCTTGTGCCACTGAGCTATCACCCCAGCCCAACTGTGTGACTTTTAAAAAGTGCAATAATCATATCCAATTTGCCCATATCACAGGATTGTTGTAGGATCATACACAATAGTGAATATGAAAATTGTAAGTGGACTGTGTAAGCTTCTACAAAGCTCAGTAGAATTTGTTGCTGCAAATTGGTCATTTAGAAATTAATTATAAGCACTACTCTTTCTATAGTCCCTGATTTTGGAAAGCTTGCAGTAGCATAGGAGAGAAAGACAATCTTATGTTTGCCTTACATAGAAGACAGAAGTCTCATCCAACAATAGTTGGGATATCTGTTTCAGAGAAAGAAATAACCAAACGCAGATTTGTATAAGAGGTTGTCTTATTGTTTACTGGTTTTCCAACGTGTGTTCTGATGCTGGACTACACTATCTTGGGAAAGGGGTCCTTTTTGCATTCATATCTACCTTTATTTTATACTTAAGGTATCTGATGTGTTTGAAGAATTCTTCTAAGTATCCTCTATAAATTTGGAATAAACATTAAAATGAACTAATTTCGTTTATACTATTCACAATGTAATATTGCCTAAATCTCTTAATATCAGGTTTAATGTTGGAGTGGGTTAAAGAAATTGATGTAACTTTTTTCCTGTTCTTATCATTGGTAAACATAATGTATCTTCTTGGTGTATTTTGATTTAATTAAAGTTTCAAATTGTAACATTTTAATTTATGTTTTCTTGAGACAGGGTCTTGCTATGTAGTTCAGGCTGGCCTCACTGTTTAGCTCAGGCTGGCCCTGAAATCACAGCAATCATCTGACCTCAGCCTCCCAAGGACTGGGATTAGAGGCGTGTGCTACCATGCCTGGCCTGTAACATTTTAATTTTAGTGATTGTTATTTAGCTATTTAAGATTATTTAAATCCAGTAACATAAACGTCCTCTGAGAGCAAAGTAGCCACTATAGTTCACTATTATTTTAATGATTTACTTTTTAAATAATAATGAATCATCATTACCCCAAACAGATATAATAGTGGCTTCTGATTTTTTATACCATGCATCCTTACTAAAATTCTTTGTTCCTCTTCAATATATTTGGGAATACAATAAGTACGAGTTAAATATTTAATGAATGTGAAGTAAAACTATTATGAATTAAATAAGCATTTAATAAGCGCAAACAAAAGCGAATGTGCACATATGTTCATACTAAAAATATTCTATGCAGTCTTATCTAATTAGCTTGCAGAAATATTCCCCCTTCAAATATTTTATCTAAAGGGTTTCTTTTCATCATAAACTACCTTAGGTTGTATTCAGAATAATACAACCTTCAACATAGATATGTTCAACACTTTATGTTTCTTCTTACTGTGATGAGAAACACACAATGCTGCAATCATGTACATTCAGTTGCATGTATATTTTTATTGAAGTAACATGCTGAAGTTTAAAACAAAAAATAAATGTTTTAATTCACTTTTCTTTGGATTCTCTGCATTATTATTTCATCAAAGTGCCCACTTCACTGTGAAATCCAGAGGAGCTATCATAATGGAAAATGCCATCAATAATGGAAAATCTGTTTTTTTCTTCCACAGAAAAGAATAACAAGATGTCCTAAAATCCAAAGACTGCTTTTTCATCTTTGCTTTTTTTTGTCCATTAAAGTCTTTTTCTTTTGCATAATTTTTCTAGCACATATTCTTACACCTATTATTAGAAAAACCATCAAAAATGGGAGAGTAGCATTTAGTTTAAGTAGTTAAGCAAGCAGCACAACAGACACTCACTAGTTTTTAATTATTAGGATGGGACTTAAGTATTCTTTGATTTATTCTTCAGGAATGATCAGGTTTTATTTGAAAATTAAATATTCATCCTTGCAATTTTCAGTAGTTGCAGTAGGAGTTCCTAAAAGATGATCCAGCATGTGCCACACTATGGTGGAAATAAGGATGCACTGGAGCCCAAGTTAGAGTTACACAACTCTACATCCTTTGTAGTAACCCATGACCTTTATCAATAACCCAGTGAAAAGTAAAGATGATTTTTAAACCATGTCAGAAACTTTGTGTACAATGTAGTTTACAATCTTTTCTGGAGACTTAATTGACTTTCTTAGTAAGATATTCAAGGAATATATGATGAATTTTAGTGGAAATAAAGTTTATTTTAGGAAATTTCCATTAACTAGTTGATTTTCAGCCGACTGTGATGCCGCTTCAATATCTTTGATGATGCATTGGTTTCTTTCTCTATGTATGTTAATGATGACTACTGAATAATTTTCTTTTCCTCCGAAATACTCCTACCAAAAACGAATTGCCTAAATTTTCTGGTAGTGGCTTTTCTGCATTCAGCTTTACTGGAGGAAACCGAAGTAGTTCAGTTTGATGTGGGAACACTTCAATTATTTTAGTAACTCATAGCTGAAAACTACACATAAATTATGATAAATCTTTAAGCTGAATACATCTCCCCAAAACACAAATGGACCATGCCCTTTGGCTCAGTAGTTGAGGCACCATGAATTATGAACTTATTTAGGGGACAAAGAAAGCCCCAGAGTATTTGTTATGTATTTGCTTTCAGTAATGTCTTTATAAATCCATTTGGCACTTAGGGAAAAGTTAGACAATAATTTGGTGGGAAAAATGTAAAAATTCTTGTACTGAATTTGAGATGTTTAGACAAAGGAAATATGACAGATGTGAAAATTTAATCTCTCAGAGGATATATTTTGCCTTTCCATGATGAGAATAACTCAATATGACATTTGACATATTGGTAGACTGTTTGTCCCTCTAAATGTGAATCATTTTTTAACATAAAAATGAAAGCAATAGAAAAATCAGAAATTTGTTTCAAAGGGAAGCACAGTGTAGAGGTTTTGCACGTGTGTTAAATTCTGGGTGTTGTTTATATGCAGAAAAGACTGCACTTAGTTTTCTGAAAAAATATCGGTGAATAAAGCTGTAATTCAAAATCTATTGCTTTTGTGAGACTTTTAATTGCAGGATTGAAATATTAATCTGCTTTATAATTCTGGGAGAATTTAGTGATTATTTTCAATTGGATATTGAATTGTTTATGTTCTCAATGAAAAATTATTTAAACATTTTCGAACATAACCAGTTCAGTCTCCTTTACCCCTGATTGCTGAGGATTGAACTTGTTAGGCAAGGGCCTCATACACACTAGGAAAGCAGTCCACAACCAAGCTACATTTTCAGCCTATTTCTGAAATTTTGAAACTGGGTCTTGCTAAATTGCCTGAGTGGGCCTCAAATTTGCATTCTTCCTACGTCTGCCTTGCAAATAGTTGGAATTACAGACATATGCCAATGTGCTAGCTCTCGCTCAGTTTCCTAAATTAATAAAATCTGCATACTTAAGTAATCATACTAATAAGTTAAATTTAAATCAAATAAAGCTTAAGTATCTATAATGTTTCAAAATTGAAGGTAACTTAATTTATAATTACAAATATAAATTAATTAATTTATTCTGTAGTACAATTTTAAGTAACAGACCTGATGCTTCTGTTTTTTTTTTTTGGATCTAGGGTCTTACTATGTGGTTCAGGTTGGTCTTGAACTTACTAGGCAGCCCAGGTTTCCCTCCAGCTTGTAGTTCCATCCCGCCTCAGCCTCTCAAGTTCTGGGATTACAGGCATGTACCATCACATATGGCAGAGTTATACTCTTGTCAGGAAAAAATGTTAAATGTTTGAAAGGGACGTAAATGATTAGGCATGAGCTTCTGGGCAATGTCTACTTGACTTCCAGGCATTTTCTGGTCCTTTAGTGGGAGGTAGTTTCACAGTTGATTTACAAGTTTGCAACTTGCTAGAGACAAGACAGAAAACAGTGGACATTGATGGCAACACACATGTGCTGACTCTAGAGTTACCAAGTGAATCCCGGAGATGACAGTGAAGGTGGATTGTGTCCAATAGAAAACACACACCTCTGTAAGTCAAATTCTTATTTCAACCAGTTTTAACATTTTACCGTCTCCTTTAACAGTGATTGACACATTGTTTGACAGCGTTCATTTTTACAAGGGTCATGATTTCACTATTTTGAAAATTCTGCTTAACATTTTAATAAGCAAAGTTACCTAAAGTATATTCAAATACATAAATTATCAAAAGGGACCAATTTCTTTCCTAACACAAAATTGTTAATACTAGTGTTTCGTTTATTTTTAATGTACTATGGTGAGTTAGTTTCCTTTCCAGAATAGAAAGGCATGTGCATATTACGAAAGGATGTAATGTAATGTAGCTTTTTTTTTTTTTTGCAGTACTGGGGATCAAACTCAGGACCCTTCGCTTGCTAGGCAAGTGCTTATTCCACTGAGCTATATCCCCAGCCCTTGTAATGTAGATAAACAAAATGCCACTAGAAATGCTGACCTCATAGGAAAGCTTGATCTTTAAGCATCATGATTCTCTTCCTCTCCCAACTACCACACTGAGCTCCCTTTTAGAGTCATAATTCCTTCCCTGAAGTTTTAGAAGTTTTCATCTTACCCAATTCTCCTTCGTTGGCAAATCTCAACCATGTTACTTACTTCTTTGGATTATGCATCGTGTCTCCTCTCCTCCTATCCTGTTTGCCTGTAGGACTGGGATTGACTATCGCATTGAAATGAACTATATTGCTGTTATGGTTTGTGTCTGCACGTCCCCACAAATCCTCATGTAGTCATGGGGCGGGCTTCTAGATTTATGATTGACCCATACTCCAATGCTGGGATCAGGGGTGTGAGTGCCACATCTGCCCAGGAGCGGATAGTTTGCATAAGTAAGGGAGAGAAAGAGGCTACCTGCTACCTCTCCTCCCTTTTGCTCTTGTTGCTTTTGCTGTCTTCTGCCATGAACTTTTGTCCTCTGCCATGTGCCACCCTGCCTTGGAGCCAGTTGAATATGAAATGAACCTTCTACCGACTGAGCTAAATAAACTTTTCCTTCCTTAATTCTTGGTGTCAGGTATTTTGTCTCAGCAATGAGAGAAAAGTAACAAAACAATTCTCAGCTCTTTTAAAAAAAGATATTTTACTTTTGAGCTAAGGTCCTGCTAAGTGACCAAATGGCCTAGGTTATGCCGGAACTATTGATCCTCCTCCCTCAGTTTCCCAGAGTGCTGAGATTACAGGCACACACCACCATCAACTAGCCTGGCAGTCATGTCTTCTCTCTTTTTTGGGAGAGGGTACTGGGAATTGCACTCAGGACCTTGTGCTTGCCAGGCAGGTGCTGTGCCACTAAGCTATATCCCCGGCCCCTATGTCTTCTCTTGAAAGATATCTTCAGAGTTGAAAAATTACAGAACTTAACTGAATTCTAAACTCTTTCATCATTTTAGAACCCCTCAACTTGTAAAGATACTTAAAGTATGGTGGAATTGATTTATGGGTAATTTTTACATGATTTTTACTGACTTGTCATAATTTGTCAGGTCATTTTACTGATAGGCAAAAGAAATAATATTAAGGGCAACGTGGACAAGTATTTTTAGAGAGGAAATGACATATATTTACATAGTTTAGTATGATTTTCTGGAATAAAAGCTGGTGGTCACATTGCAATTGTCTATTGAAGAAATGATGTTTCATTCAAACGTCCAACCAGAAAAAAAATAATTAATTAAATTGTAGAACACTTGTTACTCTACTACTGGTCATCAAGTAACAAGAAAAGAAATTACAGATAACTTTCATTTGAAAAAAGAAGGTTGAAAATCACATGGTCTCCTTAAAATATATCTATTTTTTGCTTCCCATTAAGTGGGAGGTTCTTATAAATGCTTACAAAAACCAGTACCTGACCTTAACTAGTGATGGATATCGTTGTTTTAAATCCAGCAATGATGTCAGCTTTTCTAAGCAGAGCTCGACTAAGCCTTCTGGGTAGGAGGCCCTTAAGGCATGTGCTTTGGCTGGAGTCAATAAAGAGCTCTCTATAAGGCCAACTGCGGAAACTTATCTGTCATTCTGACACACAAGAAGAAATCTACTGGAAGCGTTGGTGGCAAGAACATGAAATGGACTTGTTGAGATATAAGATACCCAAAAGGAGATACATTTAAAGACATTCCATTAATCAAACTGACAGTGAAAAAGCCCCAACAGAGGAAAGAGCACAGATGTCTGACTAAACCATGGCTCATTAGTTTTCTTTTTTTCCCTCCCTTTTGTTCTCTGTATTATCTATTGGAATATTTCTTGAGTCCAAGGAGCGTCAATTTTGTGTGGATGATTTAAATCTTGGCAGTTACAATATGTAGCAACTTATTTCAGAAGTGTGGTTATTTTTAGAAATTTCAATCTTACTCTTGAGATGCAATTATTTTCTCTCATCTAAGATTAAAAATAGCATCCAATGAAATATTTAGAAGGGTGAGCTGCATGGCTTTCAACAAACAAGTAGAGTGTGGAATTTTAGTGGCTCAAATGCTTGGCAAAGGATGATAGAGCAAATCTTAATAAAAATGCAAATTCTAAGACTAGCAAAATTTGTGTTGTAATCTTTAAAATAATCTTCTTTATAGTTGGTTGCATTAGTACAGAGGTGCCTCAGGTCACCAATTTAATTCATTGCACTGTTCTGGTGAGGATGGCACATCTGTGTGTAGAAGCAATAGGGTGAAATTCTCCTGATGTGTGACCTGTGTTCTGCTCTAGTCCAGACCCTCAGCCACATCCTCTAGCCATTTAGATTTTCAGACACTAGTTGAGTGATCATTCTTTAAATTTTAGGTAATGTCTACCAAGTTTTCTACTAAATTTCTTCAGTGTGGTTTTGCTAGGGCCAAGTTCAAGAAGGAGAAAACTATTTGGGAGAGTAATGATACTTAAGCAAAATCCTTTTAAAATAAATCTTCTAATGTCAAACTAAATTTCCAAGCATATTTATGGACTGGAAGTAACCACGATGAAGTAAGAGTAAATGACTGATTTTTTCAGGACTCCTTTGCAAGCTCTGCATGTTGGTTTCAAATCTTATCTTGGAATGTGGGCTCAGTGACTTACTTGAGAATAATTTCATTTCAAAATCTAAACTGAGATTAGGGAAAGAAAGAAATATGAGGAATTTTAGATGCTCATTTCCTCTCATCTTTGGGAATTTAATAAAGAGATAGTCTAGTGTGGGAAGAGGGGAGTGATTGCTAGCCACTGAGAACACTTCTTCCATTAGAGCGCTTTCAGTGTAACGTAGATACAGAGGTGTTACTTGAACCTTAACTTTAATAATATGCTGAGCATTTCAGGGACCAGATTTCACTCTATGAGGCCATCTGCGTGGTGCATACAGTGCAGCTCTGCCTGGTCTAAACATACTTCTCTCGGGGAAATGAGAATTTAGGGGTTATAGTATCCTCTAATATTTTCTTAATTATTTTTGAACAGAGTTTATTTTCTATTTCTATTAGTTGCTCATGTGCAGCATTTCCACAGTGCAAATTAACAGTCATGAAGGGATGAACATCCCTTTGTCTTTAGGCAGCCTTCCTACAAGCGGCAGTATTTATCTGGCATTCCAAAGTTTCTCCTTCATTTATTCTCATTTTGCATAGATTAAGTCTCTTGATGGTGTTTCATGAATTCCCACAGAGTTTTTTCATTCTTTTCTTTCCCTGGTAGAGTAATTTCAAATGTTCTGGTTTCAAGCCCATTAATTCTTCTTTCAGACTAATTGAGGCGGTTGTTGAAGCTTTCTCTGAAAATTTTTACTACAAACAATTGTATTCATCTCTGTGATTTCTACTTTTTAAATTAATTTATTACTTTGTCAAGTTTCCCATTCTGTTCATCTATTGCTTCCCAATTTTCATTTTTAAGTTTTTAATTTTATTTAATTTTTTAAAAGAGGAATGTTCAGAATTATTTTTCTGATAGTTCATAAATCTCCTTTTCTTTGTGGTCAATTGTAGCTTTATTAGATTCTTTTGGAAGCTACATGAATTCCTGTTGTTGGAATCCTTGTGTCCTTATGTTTGAAATTCATTTGTTTGCAGAAAAGACTTCTGCAGGTATCCTCTGGTAGGGATGGATCTGCATTGTTTATTGTAGTTTATTACTGTGGCTGGACTGACCAGCAATGCCCCTGAACAACAGAGCTTGCTTTTAAGGTTCCTACATGATTGTATTGCTTTTGCTCTGAACTTAGGAGGGGCAGCTGTTCTTTTTGCTTCTTTTCTGTTATTTTTATTCTTCAGGTAGGCTCAGCTGCAGAGTGGGCCCTGCCATTGCTTTTAACCTGGGTAGGCCATGACTTCCTGTGTTCTTGGGCTACAAGATAATCGCTATGTGAGCTCAGCAGCTGGGAACATGTGAAGTCAGGGCCCCACAGTGAAGTGGATCAGGGTGTGTGCATCGATGGCTGTGCTCTGTAGAAGTGCTACACTGAGATTTCCTAGTCTGGATAGGATCTGAAAATGAGCTCTGATCCTGAGGTGAGTATTTATTAAACCGCCAAGTGTGGTAGAACTGAAGCTTGCTTACTGGTGTTATCTACCAGTCATAGCTCTCCTGGGGCAGAATCTAGGACTGGGCTTTGAGGCTGAGGGGAATGCTGCTTAAGCTTCCAGAGGGGCACAGCTAGTGTCTGCTTGCTGTCACTTACAGTGGTGGTCTTGTTCCTCTCTGTGTGTAGCGTGGGGGAGGCCACCGAAACTGCGGGGAGCATGGCTAACCTCTCAGGTGTGGCATAATCAATGCTTGCTTGGTGTTAAAATTAACTACGTTGATTTTTCTGCTCCTTGAGTGGCTCAGGTTATGAAGTGAAGCTGGATTTGCAGGCTGGTTGCCTAGGATTCAAGCTAAGTTGCGCTTCCACCTCCTCTGGGGGTCGTCATATCAGCTTTGCAGGTGGTGTCTGTGAGCTGGTTTGTCTGATCAAGCGCTATGACTGATAGTTGTGCTTTCTTTTCGCTCAAGTAGGTGCAGACTGTCAGTGCTTCTCCGTGGGCCCCACCTCCTGGCTTTGTGTTCTCCAGTCTCATGGTCTAGCTGTTTAGCATCCCCCAGTTTCCGCTGGGCTTCCTGGGAAACTCTCCGAATGCTGGGATGTGCAGGCCGCTGCCTCTTTTCTCTTCTCCCCACGTGGGAGCCCCGGGCTCTGGGTATTTAATCTTTGTGGCATTGTCCCGCTTGAGGGGAGAGGAAGAATGAGTCTGTCCAAGAGAGGCAGTTTCTTGTATCTCCCAGTGAAGACTCTTATTCATTTCCATGAACAGTGCAATGATTCAGTCTTATGTCCCCATTCTAGAAATTGTACCAAGATGCTACTTTTTGTGGATAGTTGCTAGGTGACCTTCATATTGCAGGGGAACAAAGCCTGGCATTTGCTTGATCTCACTCTTTTTCTTCTTCATTTTTTGTTTTTACTTTTTGTGACAGTATCACACTATCATGTTCAGGCTGGCCTTGAAGTCACTATGTAGCCCAGGCTGGCCTTGAACTTGCAGCAATCCTCCTGCCTCAGCCTCTTGAGTGCTGGGATGACAGGTATGCCCAGCTTCTTCTCCTTTTTCTTAATCTGTAGAGTTTATTGTGAAAATTTTTGCAGAAATAGAGAAAATAAAATAATAACCAAATATAAATTCCAAAGGTAAAAAATAACTAAAACAAAAATAACAAAATTAAGAATTTAAGTTAAACTGAATTGATATAGAAGAGGAGAGAATAAATGAACTACAAAACAGATGAAAAGAAAATACTTGTAACCTACTGTGAGTTGTCAGATGACTGGAAAATGTGCAGGAGAAAATATGTAGGAGAAATAATCTACGAAAGATACAGGGCAAGGATTGAATACTCATGTGGTCAGATTATGTAAGAAAGAAAAAGAGTGAGGTAAAACCACTACTTAAGGAAATAATGGCTCAGCATTTTCCAAAATATTGTACATAATCAGCTACCTTAATTTTTTTGAAATCTGTACGAGTTTCTATGGTCTGGACAATGACTGCCAAATACAATAACAGTTCTACAGGAAAATGATCATGCTTTTAATAGAGCAGAAATAAAATCTAAAACATTTCACATCCTTATTACATTTGAGAAAAATTTTCTTTTCTCATATAGCAGATGTATTCTACTGTTGGATAGATAAATAAATAAATGATTTCCAATATAGTAAATAATATTCCTAGTGCCTAAGGTGAGGTAAATATGGTAAGGGTGGATTCTAAAGGGTCTTCTAGATGTTATACTACTTTTTGTGAATGCCACCTGAAGCCTATGGAGCAGATCAACATGGACTTATGTGCAGCTATCATGACGATGCCACCTTAGCTGGAAAAAAGTCTTGTCAGATGTATTGGTTTAATGCAAAACATGGGCAGGTATAAAGGAAGTGCCTTCTGAATAGCAGAGCAGATTAGTACTTGCTAATGCAGTTAATAGTAATTTCTTTTTCCTTAAAATAAAATAGGAGTTATGATTAACTATTCTTATTGAAGTCTGCATTTGTTTTTCCTACATAATGTTATATGAAACGTGCAGTTAGTATTGTATATAAGAATCTGTGGAGTGGCATTGATACTGCGGTAGATTTTGTTATTGGAGACCTATACCTTGTAACTACATTGTTAGCACAGGTTAAATTGGCTGAATATTTCTTTGAAGAAAGAATAGATGCTTTTAATCATGCATGGATGGTATTCTAGGTATGGGTATTACTACAAGAATACTAGGTGTCAGAGCACCAAAAGGACTATTTGTATTTCTTTCTCTTTGTATCTCCTGTCTACTGAACAGTGATGAATTGACCATGATTTACACCATGTAAAGAATACTTCCAAACATTCTCATCATTGGACAAAGTGAGTTAAATCTGATCTAGGAAAATCAATTTATATTAGATACATTAGATTTATGTTTTGATTGAACAAAACCAAATTTGAGCGATATTTCATTTTGGAGGTAATAGTGATTTAGGAAAATTAGGAGTTAATTAGTGGTAGACAGTGAAGTCTAAATACAGTGTCAGAATCGATCTGGGGAAGCAGTTATGGCTCAGTTTTGGTGCCATGAGTTGTGCTGACATTTTATTTACATCCTTAAATGTTTCTGAGATTATATCATGCCTTCATGCAATGACATCAACTTTATGTTAGCTTGTTTCAATGTATTTTAACCTTAGAAACAATATTTATGACTTAAACAACTACTCTACTGAAAAGTGGTGTAGAAGCAATATACCCTAATTTCTACTATCATTCTTTCTAAAACTTGACTATATGGATAAAAATCCCAACTGTCACTTAAAGTGGAACATTAGACCAGTCATCTCATTTTTTTCTGAGTTTTTTAGAAATGCAATTTATTATACATTAATTCATAGGTTTATTATGACATTAAAACACTTAAACTTTGATTATTATCCTTAAAAATCTCCATTTTGCTCTTCTTAGTATTGCAATTTGTCAATTTTTCTTTTGATCTGATACTTTTGCACCATTATCTTTACCCTCACGTACTTAGCACAGACTGGATAAGATTCACCGAACTCAGTTCCTAATCGAAAAGTCTTTACATACTGTGGTGGAGTAATTAATGGTCAGTTTAATTGAGAACACCCAGCTGAACTGAGTCAGCATGGTTCTGGATGTGAAAGACTCACATAAGTATTGTTGCCAATGGCATAAAAGAACCATAAGGGGAGATGGTATACTGTTGATTTCTCAGGAGAAGCTTTGTTGCAGCCGGTTTTCCTGATACAAACTCAGCTGTTCTTGTCTTTGGAGGAGCTCAGGTTTTCCCTGTCACTGAGCATGGTTACTGTTCTCTTCTGGGGAGCTCTGGTTTTCGCCTTCATCTTGAGCTTTGCTTCCTGGCTCCAGGGCAGATCCTTCATCTGAGCCTTCTGGCACAGATGCTTCATCAGCCAATGCAGATTTTCCACTGGCTTTTGGGCCTTCTGGGTACTAATGTTGAAATGGACTTGCATGAGACATTGCTGTGGATGCTAGGCCTCTGGCTATACTTGTGCAAGACATTTCTGTAAGATCCAGAGCCTCAGCTGGATTCTTGTGGTATCTAGCACACTGACAGATCTCTTACACTATTCTGCATTTGACTTTTAGGTGAATATTATAAAATAATCATATAAATTATGTGTCCTGTATTGGGGCCCTGGTCTAGCATAACCAATCTCTTGCTTAGGGGTATGACAACAGAATAAACACAGACAAGGAGACAAGATGTGTGTGTGTGTGTGTGTGTGTGTGTGTGTGTGTATATATATATAAAATATATATTGTATATTATATATTATATAATTTTAGTTAAAAGGGGTACCAGGCTGGCCAAATCCCAAGGGGGGTATAAGACCACGAGGCATTGTGCCCTTGGCCTTTATTAGGTGCACAGTTTGATCAGGGGTGTGCTGGTGGGCTGCAGGAAACAGTGGGAGAAACTGTCAACACAGTCCATGTTCAAGGATTGAGGAACAACGCATTTTTGGAAAAGCACAATGGAGCACGTCATGGTTAACTAGTAACCTGACTGCTCACTGTGACTACTGAGCTAGGAGGAATTTGGGTGATTCAAGTCCTCAGCTGCTTTGCAATGCCAGAATGTCACAGAATGCTTGCTAGTCTCAGCTCTAACCATTGGCTTAAATATTAATCTGTCCATGGGTCTCACCACAAGTCATGTCAGGTATGCCTAGGCAGACTCTCTATTTTTGTGCCAATTTATTAATACTAATCACTTCCCACTCTGTACTGGATTGAGTTGGTCTGAAGCAGTCCTGTATTAAATCCATTCTTTTTCAAACCACTGACTGCAACACTTACTTAATCCCAAGCACTTAAGTAAATAATGATATATGTGGCCTGCCCTGCTCTTTAGCCTGACCCGAGGTATTCTACATACTATAAAGATTCCCGCATGACATACTCTTTTTCTCTTTCTCCCTTTAACCACCCCATACCTTGGTTGGACTTATTAAGGAACACACTGGAGCTTCTGATATGTCAGAGTCAGTGCTTACTGGGTACAGTGTCCCCCATAACCCTGACATTCTCTCTGTTGAGATGCCCAAGGAAACTTCTTGACATTTTGCCCTCTATTTGGAAATAGAATATGGTTGAAACAAATGTCCTCAAGTTTGAAGGAGTGGCCTTATGACATCAGATATGAACAGTGCTTCAAAAAGTTAGCAAGATTTGAGTCCTGAAATGCTTCCAGAAAAGAGGATCTTATTAAATCCTTTCCCTTTTGTAACTCAATTCAAGAAACTGATGCATAAGGAATTCCCTTGTAGTAATACTGAGTGTTTATTTTCTTGCCTTTTCATTTTCTAAATTTTTATGGTTCCAAAGGTATTCATGAATTAACATGGCCTGTGAACATATTGCACATGGTGGATAACAAACACTTTTGCAATATTAAATGCCATCAAGAGGTCTACATTTATGTAAAAAGAGCAAACACACATAACTCACCATTTATGAAAGAACACTCTACTGCGTTAAGATTATAATTGATCAATGCAGGTAAAAAAACCAGAGGCCAAGAAAATCTTACAAATCAACAACAGGAAAACAAAGCAATAACAAAGCAAAACATACGGTGCAGCATCTATGAGCAGAACAGGAAAGAACATAATTTCCAGATGTATAAACTGGAATAACTCATAAAGATGCAAGTTAGTTCTATACTCATCTTGGTGAGTTGATCACAAAGGAAATCAGAACAGTAGGATGTAATTTCATACCCACTGGACTGGCACAAATTAGAAGGTTGATTCATACTAAATAGGAACAAAGAACCCTCCTTTACTGAAGGGTAGAAGCACAGAAGGACTTGCCAGACTTGCACAGCAGTAAGTTCCTAAAGTTAGGTAGGAGCTATTGAGAAACTACCTAAGTATGAAACTACAAATTTTCTGAGGGGTCATTCTTTAAGAAAACATTGAGAGTCAGATTTGAATATCTTCCATGTAGCATTATTTGTAGAAGCATTATTTGTAGTACTTTACAAAGTACTTAGTAAAGTACAAAATAAAAGGAAAAGAAAGACAAATAGGGCTAAACTTATCAAACAGGAACTGGGTGACTGTGGTGAGGCAGAGAGTGGGGTAATGAAAGAGATGGGGATGGAGACCACACATAGAACAAGGAAAGGCTTTGAGAGGTCGATTACTTTGCACAGACTAAGGAAGCTCCATCAAAGAAGACAGAAAACAAAGAACCCCAAATGTCTTTGAGTTCAGACAGACACAAAGAAAGAAAGTTACAGGGAGGTACTTGTGCACCAATTTTAAAAATATTTCCTAGAATAAGTATTTCATAGATAGAACAAAATCAAATAATAAGATGCAGTAACAGTACTGAGTATGAGTGGCCCTGTGCCATGATGCTTAAAGGCAAAAGACAACACAACACTCCGCACTAGAAGGAAGGCGTTGATGCTTGTCACAGATCACCTGCTCTGTATGTTCAGCAGTATTAATCCCATCCATTTAGGTGGTAATTTCTATAACATTTGATTAGACCTTATCATACAGCCTGGAAGGAGCAAATGTGTTGCTCATCTCTACAACCTTACTTTGAAAGCTAGGACAAAAGCATTTGAGGTAGGTTTTTAATACAAAATCATTCACCCAAATATCTTTGTTTCTAATTTCTTTTCTTTTTGAAAACATACACCTAGAAGCTGCTACTTCAGGATAAAGTTGTCAAAAAGTGTGAAAGTCAGTTATACTTTGGATCTTCAATTCTGCTAGAGCCATCATCAAGGATAACTTTCCACTTAATTTCTTTGTCAGCCAAGTGTGATAACATTTTTTAGAACATCGAAAATGTGATGAGAAATTTTGGCTGGACATACAGTTGGCTACTATGTACTAGGAGACTGCACTTTTGCAGAATATTTGGTTCCTGTCCAGTCTATTTTCTTATCCTACAGTGAGACAATGTCAAAATTTATTTCTGTCACCCTCTATTTCCACAGAGGAAAAAAAATCTATAGAAATTACAGTGCATTTATATATCATTTAAGAATCAACATTTGCCAAATTGAATATAGGTGAAGAGTATTTGAAATTTGTAACTTTCCTAGAGAAAATGGTAAGAACACAAACCAAAGTTTGCCCTTTGAGACTAGACTTGTGATTCCCTTAAAGTTAGAGTTAATTTATGGCACCTGAGAACTTTCAAATGAGGATAAACCAAGAGAACCAAGAGATAAAAGTCAAACCAAATATCTCACTGTCAGACTAAATGCAACATTAGCAAGTCTTTTCTTTATACTGAAACACTAAGTACTTAGCAAAGTAAAAAATAAAAGGAAAAGGAAGAAAAATAAATAGGGATAAAAATCAAGAAATGCGAATTAAATCTGAAAGAAAAGAGAATAGAAGATAGCAAGAGTATGAGCCTGTGGGTTGGGTTTCTTTGCAGGCCTTGAAGTTTTCAAGAACTAAAATTTGAAAATTCCCAGTCAAGCACATTTCTATAATTTCTGACAAACTTAATCCCTTTACCAACACCTAATGCTTTCATATATGGCACAAATTCTTTTATCTGTGTTTGCTCTGTGCTATAGCTGTAATATCATCAGGAAATTAAAATTCTCTTCATCTTCCTTTGTCTTTTTGTCCGCCTTTCTCTCTGTCTCTCTCTCTCTATCTCTCTCTCTGTCTCTCCCTCTGTCTCTCTGACTCTCCTATCTTTCTGCACCAGTCTCTTTTCCTTTCTTTTTGAAACACTAGGACAACTGCCACAGTGTCCATCTCCCACCACGTGCAGAAATACAGCTTTTAAAGCACACCGTTTGTATCTTCCGTCCCTCGTATCAAACACTGGAGGGTACCTGACATTGTCAAGAACCTCTTCTTCCTTAACAGTTGTTTTTATTTGTCTTCTGGTTTATTTTAAAAATTCCATGCCTGTCTCTGCATTCTGGTGCATGCATCTCTTGTTTCCTCTATATAAAGAGCTCTGAAAGCTGGATTTCAAATTTCAAATTCAATTTTTCTTGTTTCTCAGGATTGCTTTTCTCTTTGTTTCTTTGTTTCTTTGTTTCTTTCTTTCCTTCTTTCTTTTTCTCTTTTTCTTTCTTTTTTTATGTAGTGGGGATGGAAGTCGGTCTTCACACTGAGCTACAGCACCATCCATTTTTATTTTTTTCATTTTGAGGCAGAATTTCATGAAGTCCCTCAGTTTTTCAGGCTGGGTTCAATCTTACGATCCTTCAGCTTCAGTCTTACAGAGTGCTGGGATTACAGGTGTGTGCCATTATGCCCAGTTAATTGTCCTACAGGATTTTAACTTTCACTTGCATGTCACTGCTTTAAGATATTCTTATTTCTGTTTTACACAAATCAACCATCCATTCGTTAAAAATTTCTAAACCATTATATATTTTACCTACTGACTTTTCATGCATATTTGGTGTTTGAGGAAGACAAAAACTGTCACTCCTTTTTCTTTTCTGATTTCCGAATTAATTAACAAATGGGACAATGGAATAGGTAGATTGGGAAGTAGGATATATCTCTTTTAATGGTAAAAGTGTTTGGGAAAATGTGGCTTATCCTAAAAGTAAGACTTTATTCTAATACTGAGACCTAGAACAAGACCGTTTTAGCTATTCTGTTGGTGAGAGCACTGCCCTAAGGTAATGGTTGGAACTTGTAGAACTAAGAGCTTAGAATTTGGGACAACGCAGCAATCCACAGAGACAGCTCACACCACAGAAAACTGGAAGGGAGGAGGAGGAGGCAGAAAGAGCACACGGATGCCAAGAAACTCTTGAAATCATTCTTCCAGTCTTCGCGAGGCACAAGTAAGAGGCCGGAGAGAGCACAGACTGCCAGTGATGAGCGCCTCCACACAGGACTGAAACCTGAAGGGGAGAGAGCCCTCCCCTTGCCAACGGGGTATAGAACTCCTTCACTGACAATCTTTCTTCTCAGACCTTTTCTTTTTCAGTGGGTGGTGCATCGTTTTATCCCTCAAAAAATAGAATACCTGAAATCCACATTTTTAGGGGTTTTATATATTTTCTTATCTCCAGAGTCTATTGTTTGGTTATTTACTATTGCCTTTCATTTTTAAATAATAATGCAGTCTATACTTCTTGAATTGTACCAGGGTTATTGTAAATCTTTCCTCATTTACTTTTCTCCTTGAATTATGTCTGCCTTCAACCTGCATTTTAGGCAAAAAAGTGATAGTCCTCTTACAAATACATGATTTTCACTGTTTTGTTTCTTTAATTGTTCCTCTCTATTTCAAATTTGGGGGGATATTTTCTAAAACAAGATATGGCTACAAAGTAGTTATCATAAATGTTAAATGCATAAGCAATGGAATCAATGAGACCTGAGCTAAATTTTCTTTCATCTTTGGCAGTAAATGGTCAGAGAAAATTGGGTAAGTTACTTTTCCCTTTGAGGAGAAGAGAAAAGAACTTGCACAGATCAATAAGCAATAAAGCAACTGAAATAGTTGTTGAAGTTTTCCTCCCTCAAAAGATTTCAAAGTCTGAGAAGATTTTACATGTGAGTTCCACCAAACTTTAAAGTTAGCTAGCTACTTTCCACCTTCTATTAATGGGCTCGATGCATTATTGAATAAATAAACTTAATTGCACATTAAAAACAGGCTTTAAAAACAGGTTTTATCTCAAAAAATTAAGAATGTTTAAATAGCACAGAATTGATTAGCATGCTTAATGGTAGTAATAGATATGTGAAGTATTTTAATAAAAGCAAAGAGCATTTGATATTGAAATTTTTCATATAAACAAAATTTGGCATATTAAGATAAAGAAGATATTTCCTTAATTTGAACAGTCTTTACATTCCAAATCAAAAAACATATTGCTCTGATTTCCTTTCAGATGGAGATCATAATAAAACTGTTCATTGTTTCATACTGCATAAAAGAACATTAAAGTTATGGCTAAATGTATAAGAAAAAAACAGAACAGAGTGGCCCAGAATAATATGAGTAGAAAGGGAAGAAGTGGAAATTATTATTTATAGAAAATGGAATCATCTACCTTGGAAAAATCAACAAATAATATATAATCAGTTATTTCATTAGCTCTGGAAAGTAAAAGCATTTTACAGAAGCAATAACTGAGTGGAAAACAGAGCAAGGTAAAACAGTATAATAACAAGTATTGGCAATCAAGAAAAAATATATATTTACAAGATAGTTAAGATAGCTACACTAGTAGTTTCTATTAGTGCATTGAAAAGGTTTGTGGTAATATCATTTGATGGATTTTTCATGCTTAGATCTTGTAATCTGAGCAACTTCTTTGAAGATAACAATAAGCAATGTATTAACCATTGCTACTCTCCTGTTATCTTGTTTTGAAAGTTTGTGTCATTGTGTTTACTATTTTTTCTCTTTAAAATAAAAAAAAATTGAGGCTAATTAAAATTGTAAGTGGACTTGCAGAGGAACACAGCAAGACAGGTAGGTGGTCTGGTGTTATATGGAGATACTCCCTGTATTCCAATGATGAGTGAGTGTTGAATTAATGTCCATTGACAATGACCACTGGTCGTGCCCAGCATTGCAGTTTCCTCGATGATGTCCACAGAATCAGTGCCACAGAGAAGTGAACCAGGCCGGAGGCGCACATTTTGGGATTACAGGGTGGAGAAGAGGTATTACTGGAGAAAGAAGTACATTATTATAGGGAAAAACAATCAATGAACTTTTCAGCCAAAGCAATAATAATGTTGTTATTTCAAGCTTTGGTGGAAGAGAAAATCCTCTGGTTTTTTGTGTGCGGACTCCCACTGAAAAGCAGGTCTCGGAAGTGCCATAAAGTAGAGGAATGGGTTGAGCTACGCGGGCTGTGAGTAAAGTGGATACAGGGCAAGTTCTTAAGCTGTGTGGTGAGGGCACGGTTGTTTATTATATTCTCTTTTAAGGAAATAACACAGTTGACACACATTTGCTTTACAAAATATGCTTTAATTTATATAAAATAGAAGTGCATACCTATGCTTTTATGTGTATTTCTGCAAGTACATCAAACATTTCATGACAAGATTTAGCTATTACAAATTGTGCTGCTATAATGGGTACACATATATCGCTCTGGTGCGACGTTTTTAATTCTTCTTGGGAGATACCCAGGAGGAGAATAGCTGGCTGGAATGGGATCTCTAATCCTAGTTTTGTGAAATGAAGAATGTTTTGGAAAACAGGGTAAGAAAGCCACTTGAAATTTGAAACTTGAAATCATATTATATTTTAGCATGCTAATAAAATTAATTTAAAGTAAATATTGAAAAAGGCAATTAACATCAAATGTAGACATAAAAAACATGAAACAGAAGAATACAGAACAATGTAAAGATATAAAAGAACAAAATATTTATGAGAAATACACACATGAATGTATGCTTGTATATATTTTATGGGAAGAATACACAAATTAGTATTTTAAAGTTGTCAGTTCAGCAAATATTCTATATGTTCAATTAAAATACAACAGAGATTTCAGTGGAATGCAACAACTCTTATTTGTAGATGTCATGGAAAGGCACAAGACAGCCAGAATAATTTGTGCAAAAAGGATAAAGAGTGGGAATTGTCTTACCAAATATCGAGAAAATGTAAAGACCTGAAGATTTAAATTATGATGTGTAAGGACATGCACCTGCACCGGCTCTTTACTAGGCAGGGCTGGCATTGCCTGTCAGTATGGAAAAATATCCCATTCAATCAGTGGTGTTACAACAACTGGTATTATAATGACAAAAACCTATTTGAAAGATACAACTTTTCAAGACAGAGCTCTAAAATTTGGAAGAAAATCTAGAAAAATATCACGAAGAGTTTTGGATAATTTTAATACTTATATTTAAAACAAACATTTTAAAACTGGATCAGTAAGTTCTATTAAACCAAAATTGAAAAATTTTAATGTATCCATAGATAGCAATATGAAGTGAAAATACAAATTATAAACTGGAAGGAACTACTCAAAAATACTAACATTAAGCATTTATAAATAATTCCTAAAAATCAATAAGAAAAAGACAATTTTATGGGTACATATGCATACATATAGCAGTAATGGGGGTCTGACGCAAGCCTCATGTGTGCTACATATGTTCCCTACCGCTGAGCTACATCCTCAGGATGTATGCACAGAATTTTAGGGAAGGGAATGCCTACATGAAATGATTACAATATGCTCTAACATCATAGAGTTGTGGCAATGGATCTTGAGATGATATGAAAATCACACTGATATCATTACACATTGAGTCATTATGGGAGAATACTAGTAGTATTGATGGAAATGCACAATACCATGAACACATAAGCTTTTTCATGGTGGTATGGATTGCTTTGACCACATTGTTTTTCTAACTTTAGTAAATAGGTTGAAGATACATATGCTACATTTTTCCTTAGTAGCCTCTGGGATGTGTCAGATTTAGATAAATGTTTCTCATGTTTCAAGAATATTCACAGTACCTGTATTTTTTTGGGGGGGTATGAAAAAAAGAACATGAAGAAAGAAACTCAAACTAGTAAATGCAGTGACAGGGACCTGCAAAATAAATTAAATTGGGGCAATATGTATAAATCTCAGAGACTTTGAGAGTGAAAATGCAAGTGACAGAAAGATACAATAGGATAATACAACTTACATAAAGTTCATAAATATTCAAACAGTGTTGTGTATTAATAATATGAGGATGAATATGTAGTAAAATGTAGAAGCATATGAACAAAGTACTTCTAAGAGTATTTACCCTTGGGAGATGCAAGCAAGGAGAGGTCAAGGAGATTATCTTCGGTTGGATTTTCCAGAATTAGAAGTTGAGATGAGGATTTCCGTGAAAATGACTAAGGAAAATGCTGTCTGAAGGAGAAAGGTGAAGGGAGCAGGATGGAAGTGCAGGACAGGAATATTCCAGGGGAGAATCTGGAGCAATGGTGTCATCTCTGCCGTACTCTAGATTCATTCTGGTCCTGCAGGAGGAGCACAAGTTGTACTTCACAGGACTTCACCAAATTGGTGCCATCTTAGGCCTCTTATTGCCATATGAGTCAATCATTGACCATGAATTTCTGGTGACTATGATGAGGTGACTTCCTGAATGTCAGTGCTGTTGACGTGGACCTTCTTCCAGAGAACAAGTCTGCTGTCAGCAGTATGCAATCTAGTTGACTAATTTGTCTGTCTAGGGGATTCTGAGAAGCGCAGTAAGAATATCAGCAACAGTTTTCTACTTGGAGCATGTCCTCTTTCTTCTCTCATCTGGCTCATCACACTCAGGCCAAGCTTATTTAGGAATCTGGCTGGTCACAATTTCCAGGAAATACACCTAAGGGAAGGATTTATGGAGTGAATGAATCACAACTCTAGTTGCTATAATTATTCCTGAGGAATTAGCTGATTACTCAGAATCACTTTTTCCTTCAGCCATTCTCCATTCTCCTTTTCCCTTGGGTACTGATTCTCCTCGCCTGAATGTCTTGTTCTATGGGTGACTCTGACTAGTTATCAGTCTGTGGATGCTATTCTTATTTATGTATGTCAAAGTGAAATAAGAACTACTGTACCCCGTCAGACCTTCTGGGTACAAAAAAGTATTTGTTAGTGTACCCAGCTTGTCACAGCAGTCTTACAGTGTAATGAGATTGGGGTCAATCGGACCAGCCTTGCATGATAATTCCTTTTGCTGCTTGCTGGTCTGCTGGCACAAGAAGCTCAGCATAGCCAAACAATTTAACTTTAACTTTAATAGGACTCATAATGCTCATTTGTAGAAGTACCCTGTAGAACTCAGTTCTTCCGGAAAGGTAGACCCTAAAGATGAAGAGAAGAAAAGCGCATATTTCCCAATTGGTTGTGAGAGGTAGTATTGAGAGTAACCACAATTTCCCTTCTGTTTCCCAAACACATTTTGCCCCAATATCTACCTATTGATAACATAAAATTCTATAGTGTCTCCTGGATTCAGGGTAGATTGTAAAATCTATCCTGAAGGAGACTCCCACTCTCCCAGGCTGTCTTCTCCAAGTTAGCATCCCAGCTGGACTCTCAGAAGACAGAACTCTGCCAATCTGTCTGCATCTGGATGGTGCAGTGTGTAGGAGAAACCTTGAATGGCATGGCCAGTGCCCACTGGCGCACCTTCTATGCTGTAATGTGAATCCATTCATCTATATCCGTGTTATATGGAGTCTTCTTAGAGTAGCACTTTGACTCATGAACTTAAAGTGTTCCATGATTATGAGTCCTATTAAAGTTAAAGTTAAGTTGTTTTCTGACTGTGATGCTGCCTGAGACTTTATTAGCAGGAAACATGAATTCATACACATTGTATTTGCCAGTTCTAGTCCAATGAAATACTTCTACTTCCATTGTGGAGGGGGTCCAAAATGATCATGCTGCCACTACATGGATAGCCAGTCTCCTCAAGGGATTGTTCTTTTTTGGGTATTAAGCATCTGTCTGTGTTATATGTTTTAATATTTATCAGTGCAGGTATCCAGACCAGCTGCTGAGCCTATAGCTAGTCTACACCTCTAAAACAGGACTGCATGGTCCATAACCTACTGCCCAAGCATTGAGAACAAATGCTAACAAACTGTCCTGGTTTTCTTATCAAATAGATGTTCATGTTGTACAAAATCATCACACTTGAAACAGCAATGATAATTGAAGTTAATCTTGGTTAGGTTTGCAGCATTCTACTTTCATTTGCAATCTATCTGCTTTTGGAGGCCCGGACTGATGCCTTGAAAGTGGAGCTCCAAGATTCCCCAAAATGTAAGGTGACTGGAAGTAGCTCATTCCCTTTTGGTTTGGACATAGAGGGCCATTTTTACTTAAAGGTCAGGTAGGCATGCCCATCCAAACTCTCAAGGCCTTATAGCTTGTCTTTGGGAGCTGTGGCTTTAGTGTAGAGTATTTGGATAGGCCAAGAAGTCAACCTTCTTTGATCTTCTGCCTCTCATACAGTTAAGACCTGTGTCAAGATTTTGCCCTATAACAAAGTATGAGTCAGAGTCATTTGGATGGTTGGATTTTTAAATGTGTCAAGAAGTCTGTTTGACCCATATTTTTCTTGAAAATGACCTTGGAATCTGCACCTTCAGTTTTCTTTCTCAGTGCAACAAGGTTCTTCGCAATCCCACTGTAGTTACAGTAACTACGTTCCTTATGTTACTGTGTCAGCTAGTGCCTCACTTTCCACTACGTATTGTCACAGATCACCCACTGCAAGAGAATGAAAGCTATGAAAGAAGCACCAGAAAATTTCAATGCCATGGTATATTGGGGACTATTCATTCTCTGCCTGCCACAGTCAATGTATTTTCATTGGTTTTCAGTGATGGATGATGGAACCTGAGTGGCCTATCAATGGGCCCTACTGCTTCTGACCACATATGGAGCCAACTATCTGAGTCATTTCTCACTCCGGTGAGAAAAGCCTGCGCATAGTAGACTCTGAATTCTTGCATGAGGGAGTTACTGAGGTTGTCCTCTCAGAAAGGTGGTATGGGGAGAGGTATGGCAGGGAGACAAGCTAAGCATGGAGTTACCTTTGCTGAAGGTCAGCTTCAGATTGGTCCCACAGAGGACCTGGAACATGACTTGCACCACAGACTCTGTTCCAAATTGAGGTACTCTGGATCCATCTGTCATTGGCTCTGGGCTATCCTCATTTTTGCCAAAGTATCGCACCTTAGTCAGGTAGCTCCATCCCACTTAGATCAGCAATTTGCAACAAGAGGCAACCAAGGGTTGCTAGCGGACACTACTCATAGCAGCTGGGGGATGGGCTGCTCCTATTTTGTGAATGAGAGCTGGAGAGGACCTATTGGGTGTGCTAGTAAAGGATCTGACCACGTTACTTTTTAATGATGATAGGCTGCTTGGTTGTTTATCAGTTTTTATATCACATTCTATGTTGCAACCTTTGAAAAAGAGATAAATTATGAGCTTTCAATTATGAAAATAGGAAGCAGTGGAAAGAAAGTTGTATAATATACTTTCTAGCCTGCTAATTGTGTATTTGCATGAATAGTTGAATTATATAATGAAAAATAAACATTAATTCTTTCAGATAATGTTACTGGATAAATGCATTCATTTGTAAAGATTCTACAAAGAGTATGAAATACATACAAAGAGCTATGTAATTAGCTCATATTAGAGCCAAGGTAGACTTATTCTTACTAGGGATAGGAGTTGTTTCCCCATAGCCCAATATTAGCTTGGAGCTTTCTAGCACTCCAAGACAGGATACCACATGGTGGGCCATTTAAAAAAAATAGAAATTTATTTTCTTATGGCTGTGCAGGGTAGAAATCTGAGACTAACAGTTTACCAGGGTTGATTACACCCTGAGGCCTCATTTCTTGGTTTGCAGAAGTCTGTCTTTTCCCTGTGTCTTTGTCATCTCCTCCCCATTTTGGTCCAAGTCTCTTCTTATCAGTGACTAGGTCACCAGTCAAGGATTAGGGTCCACCCTAATGATTTCATTTTAACATGATTATGTCCTTAAAGACACTGTCTCACAATGTAGTCACATTCTGAGATGCAGAGGTTAGGTCTTTAATATACAGGGGATGGAATAAAATTCAACCTATCACAGCCACAGATTATTATTTAAAAAATTTCTACTGTCAAAACTTCACTTGGTTTTAGAACATTTATCATTTCAAGGACATTTTTCATCTGGGAACTGAAAGAGTATGAGAATGATTCCAGTTTAGTTCTTATTTTCCCTTTTGTAGTAGAAAGGAACCATCTTTGAATACTGAAATTAAAATTACAATATTGAGATGAGTAAATGGAATCATCTTGTCTTTCCTTGACATAATTAAGTGAAAGAATAATATTAGGTACAGACATGTATCTCTGAAAAGCTGGTACAGGGATAATTTTTGCAGAAACTTAAGCAGCAAGAACCAAACATAAGGTTTATCCTTATTCAAATGTGAAGCTCGATTTAATTAGAAATTGAATGAGAAGGAAAAGCATTTCTTACATATTAATAAAATATTACTCCTTTCTAATTTGAATACCATTTTCCTAAATTGCATATTTTCAAAGCTTGGATTAACTGAGATCAATACTGTACGAAGCCTCAGGGGCCTATCTTTGAAGACAGTCCTTGGCATTGCAGCGCAGGGAGCAGTGGGTTTTGATGAGTAAAAATAAATATCTTAAAGGAAGTATTTTTAATGGCAAAGGAAAATTCCATTTTTAAAATATGTGTCAACATTCATTTCTAGAACTACTATTTCAGCCAATTAATACTTATAATGATATGGAAGGAGAAAAACAGCTGACAAAAGGAACTCAGGGTAAATTCATACACCTGCAAACTACACAAGTAACACAAGAGTGCTGTGAAATTTTAGAGCATGCAAAGCTTTGGGACATTTATATTGAGTGCGCGCTCCTTGGCATGATCCTGTGAGGGAGCAGGCTCACTTTTGTTCTCATTGTCTAAGCTGCAAAATTCCAGCTCATGCTAGAGCAGTGGTTTGAATCCAAACTGAATGCAGGTAGGGTGAAGCAGAGCCATATTCTGGTAAGTGGGAGGTTACTAGGATAATGAAGGACTGTTCTAGTCCCCAGGAATACAGAAGTGAGCAAATGCAACAAAAGTCTCTGCCTTTTTGGAAGTTAGAGCTGGTAGAAAGGGCAGACTTACATCTTGCCTTTTCTCACAAACTGATCAAATGAAACATAAAACAACAAAAACGATGGAGACAAAGTTAGCACTTAAGCAGGTGGACGGTTGTACCAAATACACCCATGTAATACAGAAACGCGTGTGAAGGTGAAAACTGCAGCCATTCAATTCAGTCTTAGGAGAAGTCATAAAAACGATTCAAAAGAAGAAAAAAGGGAGGGAGTGTGGTTGGACAATTATAAGTTGATAGTCTCTGACATCCCAGGAACGGAGGTGTAAATTAGGTGGTAAAAGGAGGCTGTCAGAAAAAATGATAAGACCACTTGATATCCACGGTATAAAGTGCCATCGTTTTGAAAGAATGTCTACAAAATTAAGCAATATAATAAATTATGAATATTTAAGAAGTGGCAATAAAATAATATTTCTTTAAAGGTAATTATTTGCTAGGAAAAGCAGATAATAAATCAATGAAAAAGCTATTTGAAATCCTACAAGATTTCACTAAGGCGATTCATCACAAAACAAGGAGTAATAGTTATCTGCCTCACCATCGTGCTTAAGTGGAGATAGTGACAGGGGAGAGAGAGGTAAGTGAAAGGGAGAAAGAACAACAGAGGGGAAGAAGGGAAAAAGGAAAACTATAAAATATTCATAGTGCAACTTAGTAAAGATATATAGACATGCAAGTTTTGTGTTTTTGAAACAAAGTCTTATTTTGTAGTTCAATAAGGTCTTGTTGTGTATTCCAGGCTGGCCCTAAAGTCACTATGCAGCTCAGGCTGGCATGGAACTCATGGTGATCCTCCTGCCTCAGCCTCCTGAGTGTTGGAATTATACGCATGCACCACCGTGCTTGGCATTCAAATCTCAAATAAAGAATATTGTAGAGCTAATGGCATAAAGGACACACAAAACATCCTAACTTCTAAGACACAATGATGGTTTTGGAAGGAAACATTTTTCTGTAAATCTGTCAGGTCAAAGCAATGAGAATTTCAAAGGTGGCATTTACTTTTAAATCCATAATGTTAATATAACAGAAGTTTTTTAGAGAAAGCGGAACAAGGCAGGGAACTTCTAACAGGATATTTCTGTAGGAGGAAAGTAATGGAAAAATAGGATTTAATTGGGCACAAAAAGAATCATTCAGCTAAATATTTATTTTTTCATCATTTGTTTAAATTTATTTTCTTATACTGGGAAAGCATTTAAGTCTCAAGTAAGAGAGATTTAATATTAAAGAAAACCGTTCTTCTTGGTTAATGAGAAATGGTTCCATGACCTATTGACAGGGATTCTGTCCTAATGGCACTAATTTCAGCTAAGAGACCTGCAAGAGAGATTCATTTTAGAAACAGGCAGAGGCTGTACATGTATTTTATCAGATATTGTCCACACATACATCACTTTTCACCTATTTAATACTTTGCTTTTTTTTTCAGTGTCCTGTTCAGTAATCCCTTTTGAAGATAACTATAGACTTTTTCTACAGAAACAAAATATAATTTGGGTTTATTTGAAGAATTTTTCCTGATCATCTGTAAACAATCTGACTTAAAAAATATCATACATATTTTAAAGATATACTTTATTTTAAAAATTTTTAATGGACCGTTACTTTGGTAGTTATATGTTGTCCAAGTTGACAGACGATTACTTGGTGTGTTGGGGATCAGTTTGGCCCATTTCCATATTTTTTGATATGTTTTCAACTTATGGTTGCAGCAGCCTTTCTGGTTCAAGATGGTTCTTTTGAAAAAAGACTCAGATAAAAACTTTTGTATTTTCTAAGCGTTTCTAGAAACTAAAAAGAAAAGAGCCAGGATTGCTCTGACTTTATGTTGACATTTAAGGCAAGAGAAACTTACTCATTTGAGCAAGGTGGAAAGTTGGTGTTGAATGTGTTTAAGTGCAGACACAGAGGGTTTATGCTCCAGAAAACTCTGGGCCTGAAGATAAACAAGAGGCAAAAGGGCCAGGGAGGGCAAGAGGCCCGCTGTGCTTGCACCGTTTTATAGCCATCTGGGAAAAAATGGTCATATGGACAACAATGGCTGATACACATGGTGCGGTTATTATGACTCCTATTACTTAAAACTTAGTGGAAATAACAAGCAATGGCCCGCAAATAAGCTTACTGGGAAACCAAGATCTACCCCCACCTCAGAATTTGAGAGTCAACAGCACTGATTTTGAACAAATTAGTGACTCTCTCAGGTTGTTCAATGGAATCATGGGGATAATAATTTCCCCCATGAGCAGTTGTGAAATTAAATGAGATGCTATGTGGCAAGTACCTAAAAACCATGCCTGAAGTCGTTGGACTCGAAAATCAGAGTTTTGCAATTTAACTGCTGCGTTGTGTTTCTCTGACCCTGCATACAATTCCAGCTAGGCTCGCTGGATTTAAAACTATAAATAGACATCCTGTTTGTAATAGTCATGGGGGTTCTTGTTATGGGCAGCAGAAACTGTGACTAATGAGATAAAATATGCATTAAAAACCAAAGGATATCTTGAAACCCAAGGATGCTGGAATGCTGGATGCTGGGAGATCCAGCTCATCACTCAGCTTCAGGAACATGGCCTGAGACCATGGTACAGGATAACTTTGCTGAATAAACCACTGCCACTCCTACCCTCCACAGACCCCTGCCAGGAAGCACAATTGCTGCCACTCTTCCTGAAATCCCTTCCCAGTCACAGGGCACTGCGACTGTGGTCACTTACAGAGCCACAGCCCTGGCCTCCCTGCTCAGCCCGATGGATCAGGCAGTTCCTCCTCCTTTTGGTGGCACTACACCCAGGTCATGCATGAGTGACCTCATTCGTTGACCCTGACACCAAAGTTGAAGGAATAGGGTTTTGTGGGTTCACCTTGAAAGAGCTCTAATAATAAAGGCATACATTCTCCAAAATAAGAAGGACATTCCAAAGTTACTCAAAGGCTGGAGAAATAGCATAGTGTCTACTGCAAATTACTGCTGAGAAAGAAGATAGCCTGTGCTTGGTGGTTCCTGTCAAAGAAACAGCTGGCTGGGTGGTCCTCCTTTAGGAGAGATGAGTGTGCTGGGTCTTGAGGTTTGACCTGACCCAGCTCAGCACACCTTGGGACCTGTCTCGGAGGGTGTTAGAATCCATTGGCTCCCTTTGCAGGATCCTGTAAACAGTCTCTGAGCTCAGGGAGCTCAGCTGATATTACTTCCTGCAAAACTGTTTCCATGTACACGCTGTGATAAATTCGGCTAACAAATATTTATCTTATGATTCCATGTTGAAAATGATGATCCCATTCATCATGACTAAAAGAAAATGGCTCAAATACAATGGCAATGTAAGATTGCTAATAATAATGAGCCGATGTTAATTAAAAACTTGATTGGGCCAGCATGATGAAATGTCAGAGAAATAAGTACTGATGACATGTCTTATCACACTAAATGCTACAAGTTGGAACGAGGGTGCCAGAGAAAGGAGATATTAAAATTTCATAACTTACAGGAAAATAATAGAGGTAATTAAAAATTCAAGCTTTCAGTCTATAGAGTTAATGTAAATCCAATCTTCCTTTAAAAGAATACACGTAAGGAATGAATCTATAAAATTGTATCAGACACTTAACCTTCAATAGTCATAAGATGATATCTAAAAATAGCAGAGTGTAAATATCTTATTTTTACTCCATAAAGAAAAAAGAAATAATTTTTTTTTCAGGTTGGGAAAGTTCACAGGAAGATATTTTACATTCAAATTACTATTAATTTTAATTGCTTGAACTTGGTACTGTTGGACATTTATATCTAATGTGCAGCGCAAGTTCATCTATTTTTAATTACACTAAGTGATAGAAATTTTCAACTGAGGTTAGAGAAATTGAAGTTTATATGTCAAATATATTAATGTCACAGCTTTAAATGAACAAGATTTCAATATTGCTAAGAACTTTTCTCTCCTCCAGTTGAACTGTATATTACAGCCTAACATTCACTTTAAATGGTATACTTTTACTAAGAAAGTTCATTCTGTCCTTATTATTTTATGGTGAAGAGAAATCTGAAGCTTTACATGGTGGGTAAATTTACCATGAGTAGAATGTAACAGTGCAAGACTTTGAAGCAAGCTGTGTTAATCCTCATCTTGCTTAACACACTTGTAATAATAATTATCAGTTGGTGAGTAGCAGGTTTTCTATGTGTTCAACACTAAGTACTTACAAGTATCTTGTCATTTAACCTTCACAAAAGTATGAGGTAAGTGCAAATATTATCTCCATACTGGAGATAAGAGATTGAGGCAGAGAGAGAGAGACAGAGAGAGAGACAGAGAGAGAGTACAACCTATGATGAACAGTTACAAATTTTGAGCGCATTAGACTGACTCAGAGCCCTGGCTACTGAATATAACTCTCCTCTAAATTTCAGTCTATTTTCTTTAAAAATATTTCAGATTCTGATATGTCCTGTATCAAGACTGAATGTCAAGTTGGAAAGTACCTTTTGAAGTTTCTATTGTAAAATGATATGTGAGAGGACTGAAAAGCACAAGGTAGAGGTGGCCACACTCACATAGAGTCATAGACTCAGGAGGCCGGCCAAAGAGAGAAGAGAGGAAGAATGTAGGAAAACAGGTTAATGTAGGGAAAATACAAGAACTTGTGGGAATCCAGTCGGGGGACTTGAATTAATGGACGAGGCCAGCGGTAGTCTTTTGAAACGTATTACGTTGAACTGATCAGTGAGTGCTGTCCTTGTGGGGAGTAATTTCAGGCAGATGTAGAAATCCCGAAAGATCTGATGGCAAAGGGATATAGTCCATTGGAGGCACTGAGAACGGGTGAACAGTGCCTGAGGAAGGAGGGTGAGTCTTCTAGTATTTCAAAAAGGAGAAATATTTTGAGAGAAAAAAAGTCATCAAGGAATTCTTAGTTACGTGATGCACTGTCAGGTGTGTGTTGAGTAAGACGGCTTAGCCTGCGGCGTAGAGGATGGACTGCAACGGAGCAAGACTAGAGACAGAGATCCAAGCTTTAAGGCTGTTCCGAAAGCCCAAGTCAGCTAGGCCAGGAGAGTCTGAGAGCGGAAAGAGAGCAGCAGACCAAGAATGGAACTGCCTCAGAGGTGGAAATTACAGGTTTGGGGCTAAGTACCCGTGAAAGACGATAAGGCGAGCAGAGCTCAGGTGAACTCCTGGATTTCTAGCCTTGGTAACTAGGACAGCGGCTGTGCTACTTACTGAGTCCATAGTCGGGGAGCACTATACCAGGGCATGGAGACGTTGAATTGGTTTTTCAAATACTAAGTTCAGAGAGCTTGCAAGAGCTAAGTAGTCGTGTCAGTAAGTAATAGAATTTATAGGCCAAGAGAAAAGTCTGAGCAGCCAAAGGACACTTTATTTATTTATTTATTTTTTGTCTTTTTGAAACAGCATCTCACTACCCAGTTCAGGCTGGCCTTGAGGTCGCTTTGTAGCCCAGGCTGGTCTCCAACTTGCAATGATCCTCCTGCCTCAGCCTCCCGAGTGCTGGGATTACAGGCGTGCGCCACCATGCCTGGCTCCTGATGGACATTTTTAAATCATCAGTTTATACTAGATATTGTAAAGAGCAACTTTTAGAGAAGTTATTTTATTTTTCTAGCATAAAAACTCAAGCTATAATGGTGTCCAAAATGTAAAAATTTTGATCATAAATACAGAATGCTTATAAGATCATAAATATCTCAATAACTTTATTGTAAGTGATTTTTATAAGGATAGCGAAGTAACTTCATTACTGGAAAATCTGCTGTACACCCCTGGTAATGCATAGTTTTAGAGTAGTGAGGGAAAGAGGGATTTTGCAACATAAGGGCTGCAGTTTCCTTGCACTGAAAAGGTAAGTGCTCTGCCCTTGTGATGACTTTGCTGGCTTGCAGTAATGAGGGAATGACTCTGAAACACATGAAGGTTAATTAACTGGTTATTCTTGATGAGGGTGTAACTCTGCTGTGGGTCACTTGTGTGACACAGTAAATGCGTGCCAGATTTAACTTGACATTCCTGTTTCAGGCCATCCTTTGTGTTGAACACAATTCTAAATTCACTTTCTGTTGCATTTCGATGGCTGCCATGTGCATAAATTAGCAAGATCTAAACAGCAAGGTATTTGAATTAGATGGGTTAGGTTTGTGCAATGGTACAAGTCTCTGGAGAGACAAGGGTTTGAAGTGACAAATGCTAGCATGTTTCTAACAGGCAGTTAGTGCAAAACTAACTGAAGAAAAAGAAGTTTCAAGAAAAGTAAACCACTTGGCTGGTAAAAGAGGCCAAAAAACATTTGAAAGGGCTTAGATGCTTTTTGAAAAGGATAAGAAAGCATAACAAGCAAGAAATTAGGGATGGTATGGATTCTGGAAGTGATTCTGCCCAAGGCCTTGTACCTAGTATGTAGGTCTGTAAGTGTACAAGTATCTAAAGTCAGTGTACCTTCTGGAGCTGTACAGTGATAATCACTCTTTCCTGTGTGATTTTATGGCAGATCCTGCCATCAGAAAGCAGTGACTTCTTTTATTTAGTCAAACATCTCACCTTAAAATGTAAGAAAAATGCCCTCTAGCCAGGTATGGTGGTGAGCATCTGCAGTCCCAGGTATTTTGGGAGCTGAGGCAAGAGGCTCACTTGAACCTACAAGGCTAGTTTGAGCAACATAGCAAGACTCCATGTGAAAACATAAAATTTAAATACTATAAAGAGATTAGAAAGGAAATCATGTTTTTAATGAAACTGTGCCCTAAGTTATGCTGGTGAATTTTATAAATGTAAAATGTACAGTTTAATTAATTAAGAATGTATGATTGAGTGCATTAAATCTCTGACAATGTTGATACCCTAACACATGCAATGGATATTGCCTTGTGTTATTTCACATGAAGTATATATTGTCTTAAAACATTTCCAGTATTTAGGATTTTTGATTATTCTACTCAGCTTCTTAGATCATCCAGTTGAAATTATTGTACAATTGTAGAAAAATGTCAACTCATTTTAAGGTGAAAAAATGGCTTTTGAACTGGGATCTGTTTAACTGGGATTGGGGCTCTTTTGATTTGTTTCCAGTGCTAAAAACGAATATCATTTATTTTAATATTCTATTTCTTTGGCAATACAACAACAGGCTGGTAAGCCAGGATGGATAAATAAAGCATGTGCTTGTTTCATTAATATTTTCATGATTAGCTGTTTGGGGATTTGTGGATTGCTGTAGGAAGCTAAGAGTGAACTAGAATTTAGATTCCCTCCAGATAGAGCCAGATGCCATGTAGTTTTGTAAATACGAATAAGTTGTGTTCATTGCCAAAGTTTTTACTATAATCATAAATATACAAATTCCCTAGTTTTCAGATTCCAAGGATAGCAAAACAAATGAGTACTTTATTGAAAATCATCTCACAATTGTATGGTGGAGATAAATATAACCTTTTATGGTAGGAATGTGTGTGTGTGTGTGTGTGTGTGTGTGTGTGTGTGTGTGTCTGTGTGTCTGTGTGTCTGTGTGTCTGTGCATGTAAGTAAAATAAGAGAAAGGAAGTAAAGGAACTCATTTATTTGTGCTTTCATAATGTTTTGAATTCTCAAGTATGAACACACACACAAACACAGGTACCTCCCTAAGTCAAAACTATTATCTTAATATTTCTAGAATTTCATTATTTGATTGAGTTCATGTTGTGATTATCTGCTGGTAAATGAGAAAAATAAAAACATGTTATAGTTATAACAGCAGGAATATTGTACTCCTTGTATACAATAATTTCTGACTTCCCATGTTGATAATTAAACATGTGTTTCAGTGCATAAGAATATGTTATATAAGTTTTCCAAAGTTAGGACTGAAGTTCATGCAAAGACAAGTATTTGAATAAATGCAGATGGAATTTATTTTAAAACAATAACTTATGGTCAATATAACAGTGATCAAAGTTTATGTTTTTTGAATTTTGATACATTTGCATCTCTACTCCATCTTTTACCAAATGTGTATTTATCAATACTGATTTCTAAAATCTGGTTTTTCCTTCAATAAAATGAGATGGCAATCCTTAGAAATGATGCTTCAGATAGTTTTCTCTTCAATAAAATGAGGTAGAAATCCTGAGAAATGATTACTTCAAATACTTAATGACCCAAAATACATGGGTGGGTCAAAAGGAAACTGTCTGTTAAATTACAGTGAATAATATCAATTCTTGTAACACTTAACTTCAATGTGAAATAAGATGAATCTGAGAATTAAAATAAATTAAAGAAGATAATATGTGTAAAGAAACAGAGGAAAGTGCTTAGCAAATTTTAGCTGAGTGCTTTACCTCCTTATTTGGCTGACCTCTCAGCATTAATTAAACAGACTGGGTAAATCAGAGAGTGAGATATTTCAAAATGTTGAGGATTGAATTAAAGATGGCAACACAGATGGATAATTCTTAAATCTAGTTTACACCCTGCCAAAGGCAAGGTAAATATTGCAATAAAAATGTTCCTAGGTATTAGAATGAAATTTATAATGCAAATTTCATGACAAATGGAGGCCACGGTTATCAATATACTTCTAGCTTCATCATGACCTCTCCCCGTACTTATTTGCGGTTCTTTGATTGCTAAAATAAACCATGCTAAGTTATGGCTTTTGCAGAAAGCACATTCCAATCTGTCTGGAAGACACTGTGAAAAGACTGAACTCCTTGGGTTTAAGTCTGTCCTTAAACACCGCAGGGTTAATTTCCAGTGCACAGTATGAAAAATTCAGTGATAATGAAAATTTCAAAAGTAACTGTGTGGGTGAATTTACTGTGGCATATTCAAATTAGATATTAATCACAAAACAATTTGTTGAGCCTTCAAAAAGGGTTAACAACCAGAATGACAAGAGCGCTTCTATTTTAAGATTTCCATTACCAGCTGTGAATATCTATCCTACACAGCAGTTTACAATCTTTAATAGCTTCGTATATCATTAGTTTCTCAACTTGTAGAATTTCTTTCCTTTTGTAACAAGTTTATCATTGGTGTACATAAAGTGAGAACTAAAGGAGTTTCTATTAAATTTTCCTGTTAAATCAGCAAAAAGCTGAGGAAAACATTTTGACCCCAGACAGTTTTTTTTTTAAGCATGTTTAACTGCTTTCTCTAAGAGGCTGGTGTTCATAGGCAAATTTTATTTGCACACGGTAAAATAAAATTAATTCAAAATTAAAAAATAAAATTAAGAAGTATCGATCAAGCATTTTTATATCTAGTATTTTCAAGGAATGCTATTTCATGTGTGTGAAAAATAGGGTATGCTAGAGACTGGTGAGGTGTTCATTAAATTCATTTACTTGCCTCTTGGCTCTAGAGTAAATTCCTTGAAGTTAACGGTGGCTGATGAGCACGTTCATTGCTAACAGGCATGGATGGAAGTCCTGCCGACCACTCCTAAGGCCTGGCCAGGGAGAAAGCCTTTTTATCTTTCCTTTTTCTAGCTCTTTCACCCAACCTGAAAGGGAAGGAGAAAAGCATTCTACCTGAGAACCACATTTTTAAGATAATAGAACCAGTGATAGCCTGCATCCTCCAGCGAATTTTTAGAAGAGAATCTCTCTGGAACAGCAACAACAATAACCGTGTTATATTTCCCTTCGTAATGGATGAGAATTTTCCTTTTGGAGTCTGCACTGAAAGCATGGTACCGTCATCATAACCTCTCCATCTGGAAACACTGACCTTAGTCTTTATCTCCCTAGCAGTGTGAAACTGTCTGAAGTTCTGTCTAGCGTTTTAAGCCTTGTAGCTTCCACTCTCTGTACTGTCTCAGCTTCTCAACCGCTGAAATGTTAGAATTACAAATCTGAAGTGGAAATGCAGCTGGAAATACTCTTTTCTTTCTTCGCTATCGTTCTTTTTTCCTCCTGGGATTTTGGCCCCGCAAGTCCTGGCAGCTTAGTAACTGAAATTGTAATGAGTCTTTCCCAGGACTGCGAGATTGATGAAAGGTGTGCCTAACTTTTAATTCCTGACATGCCACTTTCCTTTTGGGTTCTGCTTCCTTTCATGCAGACAGATTAAAAGTAAGCAAGCAACTTCAAGGAAAATGCAAAAGAAAATATTAGGTTCACGTCAATGACTTTGTCTGTTCTGTGGGATTTTAGCCTCCAAATCCAGATGCTTTACCTGCTTTGTAATGGCATAAAAGATCTGCTTTTGTCATTCCTTCTCTTTTACATTTCTATTATATTTTACCCATGACTACTGTAAGGTTGTTTTTGATAGGCAGGTTGAGAGGAGATAGATTGATTTGTTTATCTAGAAGCAGAAGTCTCTGGGTTCTCTTTTAAAGACGTGTGGCCTTCTCTTTGTAGCGCATCATAAATTATACCAGTGCCGATACGATGCAGTGCATTTATCTTTTGTTTCATCTCCAGCCTCCCGGCAGGCCCTTCCAGGGACTTTGTGCTCATGCTTCCTCTTGTGCTTTGTGCCATTCTTCATCTTGCCCAGTATTTCCCTTGTGGAATCTCCCCAGTTTTAGCAATATCCTTTAAAATAACAAACAATGGATCTTTTTTAATTATCACAATCTGAAAATACAGCTAGCAATTACTCTGCAGGCTAAGAAGAGATTTAATACTCAAAAGTCCCAACTTTCAGTTTGAATAAGCCTTTGGTATTATTGCTAAATATCAAAATTGTCATATGGTATTAAACAAAGATGAATTACACTTTAAATATACATTTTTCCATTGCAAACAGAATGCATCATATCAAGGTTATACTAAGTAGGATTCATTCCAGGGATGCAGGGGTGGTTCACATATGCAAATCAATCAATACAATACACCATATCAGCAGAGCCAAAGATAAAAATCACATGATAATCTCTATATATGCAGAAAAAGCATTTGACAAAGTCCAACCCACACTCATGGTAAAAACTCTATAGAAAATTGGAATAGATAGTCTTTATGGCAATCTGATAAAAGTCATCTATGACAAACCAACAGCCAACGTCATACTAAATGGTCAAAAACTGAAAGCTTTCACTCTAAAATCAGGAACCAGACAAGGATGGTCACTATTTTAATATAGTTCTGGAAACATTAGCCAGAGCAATTAGACAAGAGCAAAAAACAAAAAGAATATTATAGGAAAGGAAGAAGTTAAATTATTATTTGCTGATGACATGATATTCTATATAGAAGACCCCAAAAACTCCACTAAAAGACTTCTAGGCTTAATAACCAAATTCACTACTGTAGCTGAATACAAAGTCAGTACTGAAAAATCAATAGCATTTCTGTACATGAAAAACAAAATCACTGAGAAATTAGAGAAACCACATCTTTTGCAATAGTATTGAAAAAATGAAATACTTAGGAATCAATCTAACAAAAGAAGTAAAACAATAATCTCTACATTGAAAATTACAGTACTCTGGAAAAGGAGATCAAAGAGGATATCAGAACATGGAAATGTAGAAGGAGCTCGGCCTGGGGAGGCGGTGCCTCGGTGGCCCATCTCTGTGGAACTATCTGTTGGCAGGTGAGACCTGCGGTGTAGAAGCAGCCCAGTTTTGAGGGGAACTCTCTATTGGCAGGTGAGGCCTGCTGCACGGGAGCAGCCCCGGGATCTGCGGTCCTCTAGGTTGGGAGGTGAGGCCTGCTCTCACCTGACCAGCTACCTGAGGATCCCCAAGCAGCAGCCCCTGTCTGGCCACAATCAGATACAAGGCTAAGCCCTGCATGCTTTCCCTCTACAGCCTGGAGACCCTGGTACTGAAGACCAACATTCCCCCATGATTGCAGTTGTGGTCTGAGCTGTGCACCCCAGCAATTTCCTGGGGATCCTGGGCCCAGTGGTCCACAGCCTACTACCATCTTGGGATACGTTTGATATCCAGGTAAATCAGGGTCCCTAGAGTCCTTCAGTGAGCTGCCTGGGTAGCTTGTAGCTCAGCACTTTTCATCTGACATCCCAAATGATAAGACCTAGGAGCAAAATGCAGTCTCAGAACTCAACTCCACCCAGAAAAAGTCCAGGAAACATCGACATAGGTGAACTTGGAAGGCACATACCTGAAATCTCTGAAATTATCACATCTGCAGTAAAGATAAAACTACATCAGGCCATAGAGGAGATCATATCAGAAATAATCTCTCATGCAAAAAATGAAATGACAATAATAATGAAAGTAAGGCTCTGCACATCTAGAGAAGAAACAGATAAAAAAATAGATGAACATAGGCAACAGATGGAAGCATGACATGAGCAATTTAAGAATGAATTAAAACACATGAAACAGACTCAAAGAGATTTCCAGGAAATCAAAACTTCCATCAAAAGCTCAAGGTCAAAACTGCTTGAATGAAGCCAAAGATAGAATTTCAGATCTTCAAGACAGCATGGCAGCTAGCCATCGTGAAATACAAAAGATCATTAATACCTACTTTGAAAATTTTTACTCCCATAGGATAGAAAGCTCAGAAGAAACGGACAGATTCCTAGATATGTATGAATTACCAAAGTTGAATCTGTTGAATCCTGAACAACTCAATATCAATTAATGAGATTGAAAATGTTAAAAACTTACCAATAAAGAAAAGCCCAGGCCCTGAAGAATTCACAGCAAAATTCTATAAAATATTCAGAGAAGATTTAATGTCAACACTTCTCAAACTCTTCAATGAAATTGAAAAGGAAGCAATTCTCCCTAAATCATTTCTGGAAGCAAGTGTTATACTGATACCAAGTGTTATACTGAGAAAGACCCAGCCAAGAAAGAGAACTATAGACCAATCCCCCTAATGAACATAGATGCGAAGATACTCAATAAAATACTAGCAAATGGAATGCAGTGAATCATAAAGAAAATTATACACCATGACCAAGTTGGATTTATTCCAGGAATGCAGAGATGGTTCAATATTTGCAAATCAATTAATGTAATACGCCATATCAATACAGACACCACATGATCATCTCAATAGATGCAGAGAAAGTTTTTGACGAAGTCCAACATGCCTTGATGAAAAAAACCCTAGAGAAAAGAGGAAAAGATGGCCTTTACCACAAGCTGATCAAAGGCATCTATGACAAATCAACAGCTAACATCATGCTAAACGGACAAAAACTAAAAGCTTTCTCTTTAAAGTCAGGAACAAGACAAGAATGTCCACTGTCATCACTCCTTTTCAAAATAGTTCTGGAAGCATTAGCCAGAGCAATGAGACAAGAGAGAGAAATAAAAGGAATAAGGATAGGAGAGGAAGAAGCAAAATTATCACTATTTTCAAATAACATGATACTTTACATGGAAGACCCCAAAAACTCCACAGGGAGACTCCTTGAATTAATTGACAAATTCAGCAGTGTAGCTAGGTACACAGTCAACACCCCAAAATCAATAGCATTTCTTTTCTTTTATTTTGTGGTACCAGGGATTGAACTCAGGACCTCATGCTTGCCAGGCAGGTGCTTATGCCACTGGACTATATCCCCAGTCCCTGATTTCTTTCTTTTTTTTTTTAATAGCACTCCTATACACAAACAACAGAATGAGAGAGAGAAATTAAGGAAATCATGCCTTTCACAATAACATCAAAGAAATTGAAATATAGGAATCAATCTAACAAAAGAAGTAAAAGATCTATTCAATTAAAACTATAGTACTCTGAAAAAAGAGATTGAAGAGGATTTCAATAAATGGAAAAATATTCCTTGCTCATGGATAGGAAGAACCAACATTGTGAAAATGGGCATATTACCAAAATTGTTGTACAGGTGCAATGCAATTCCCACTAAACTACCATTGGCATATCTTACCAATATAGAGAAAATATTCCTTAAATTCATCTGGAACCAGAAGAGACCCAGAACAGCCAAAGCAATCCTGGGCAACCAAGATAAGTCAGGTGGAATCACATTCCCTGACTTGGAATTATACTACAAAGCTACTGTAATAAAATCAACCTTGTAATTACTAAAAAACAGACCAGAAGATCAATGGAACAGACTGGAAGATGTAGCCACAACCATAAACACACTCAGCCATCTAATCTTTGACAAAGGGGCCAAACAAGCTCACTGAAAGAACGTTGGCCTCTTTAATAACTGGTGCTGGAATAAAAGACTGATGATAACAGACCTAAGTCTATCAACATCCATAAAGTCAAACTGGATCACAGATCTCAATATTAAAACAGAAACACTAAATCTATTTGAAGAGAAGGTAGGCAGAAATCTTGAAACATTGGTGTAGGCAGACAATTCATGAACAAAAACCAAACTGCACAGGAAATACTTCAAAGAATCAACAGCTGGGATCTCATCCTACTGAAAAGTTTCTGCACATCTAAAGAAATTGCCAGCAGAGTAAAAAGAAAACGCACAAATGGGGAAAAAATTTTAACTGAATGTCCCTGAGACAAATGTCTTTTATCTAGAATGTATAAAGAATTAAAAAACATCAGCCTCCCCAAATTCAAAGACCCAATCCAAAAATGGGCTTCTGAGATGCAAATACACACTTCTCAGATAGAGAAATATAAATGGCAAATAAATACATGAGAAAATGTTTAACATCATTAGTCATTCAAGAAATGCCTATTAAAACAACATTGAGATTTCATCTCACCCCAGTAAGAATGGCTATTATTAAGAAATCAACTAATAAGAAATGCTGGCGAGGCTACGGAGAAATAGGAACTCTTCTCCCCTGCTAGTGGGAATGCAGATTGGTGAAACCACTGTGGAAATCAGTTTGAAGATTCCTCAGCAAACGAGGTCTAGAGGTCCCATTCAACCCAGCCATTGCCCTTCTGGGTATTTTCCCAGAAGATCTGAAAACTTCGTATCATAATGATATATGTGCACTGATGTTTATAGCAGTGCAATTTGTAATAGCTAAATAGTGGAAGCAACCCAAATGTCTATCCACTGAGGACTGGAACTGGATAAAAAAAAACTGTGACACTTTTATATAATAGAATATTACTCACCTATAAAGAAAGACAAACTTGAGGCCTTTATAGGTAAATAGTTACAACTAGAGACCATACTTATAAGTGAAATAAATCAGATGTGCATATATAAGCAATGTGTTGTACCACTAGTGTAAGAACATGAAAGTATGAATATAAATTAGGAGGTATGATAAACATTGTGAAATGAAAGGAAACTGCTCAAAAGTAAAGAGCAACCGGAATGAAGGGAAAGAGAAAAGAAAGGGATCATTCTATGTGCATGTATGTATATGCAGGATAGCTAATGTAGTTGCACTACTGACTTCTGTCGCTTTATTGTAAGGGACAGTTAATGATTAGTTGTTTGGCTGTAAGGAACAGTTAATGATTAGTTGTTTGATCAATCTTGCATATCTATATTTGTTTTCCTGAGTACACACTTCAAAGTTATCAATATGTAATACAGCAACCATTGTTAATCCCGTCACCTCGTCTGTAATTCAGTTTTCATTGTACTATTGCTGTGCTACTTTATAAGTGGCCGTCTGTTTGTTAATATCTTGCTCCTTTACTTTTAAAATTAAACTAAAAAGAAAATGGAAAGATATCCCTTGCTTTTGGGTAGGAAGAAACGACTTAGTGAAAATGGCCACACTCTCAAAATTGTTATACAGATTTAATGCAATTCTCATCAAAATACTAATAGCACAACTCACAGAATTAGAGAAAGGAATTCCTTTATGTTTTATCATTTAAAAATTATCATAATTTTGTAACATCTATTTTTATGTAAATTTATGCATGTGTAGTTTTCTGACCCTATGGAAGGAATCGGGGGCACAGGGTGATTGTTTATGTCTTCCTTTCCTTGGTTGATATTAACTAATGTGATAAATGATTATGTCAAAATTCATGTGAGAAATAAAATAATAGAATTTATAATTTTTAAATTGCTGGAGGGAACTATGAATCCTGGGGAACATATATTCATAATTTTCTAGATACCTAGATATTGTTCATCCTATTAAACTTTCCTTGACACCATAGCTTTCCCCATCTATATTGTACCTTATTTATGAAATATTTAGTGTATGTCAAAGGTTGTGCTAGGACCTGAACTTTATATATTATTTTAATTTTACTTATGATTATTCAATTTCTCCTAATTCATAGATTTAATATTTTGTATTCTTCAATATTTGAAATCTTTTGTATACTTCTGTGTTTTAAAGCATATTACATCTATATAGGCATTGCTAAAATTTAACAACATCAGACAATAATTTATAGTTATTGTTTATAATTCTGTATGTTGACTGGGATCAGCTGGACAATTGTTTCTTGCAACCTGTGGTGCTGCCACAGTCATATATTGAAGGCTGGCCTGGATGGAACATCCAAAGTGACCGGAAACAGTCTGCAGTTGCTGTCGACTGTTGGCTGGCATCCATCAAGGACTCCTGAATTCCCCGGACTCTGGCATGCCTCTCACTCAGGCTGGCTGGGTTCCTGGAGAGAACATCATGAAAGAGGCTTCCAAGGCAGCCGAGGCGAAGTAGCCAATCTGTCAAGATGTGGGGGTGGAAACCCTTCTGCCATCAGTGCTGCCGTATCCTGCAGGTCAGGGAAACCCAGAAGACAATGTCGCCCTGATTCGAGGGGATAGTGTACAGATGTCCCCTTTCAAAGGGAGGATGCCAAAGAATCTGTAGCTCTTATTCTAGTACAGGCATGTGAACACAGACTTGCATATGTATTTGCAATTCCTTAATAAAGAAGCCCATGGTTATTTTAAAATTTCAAATGTACAAAGGCAGCCACTTTTTCATTTCCTCTCCCTAAATGGTATCACCAAGTTTAAGGAAATAGCTATCAAAAGATAGATGTTGTAACGTGTTTTTCAAATAGGCAATTCCATTTTACCTTTTTAAAGCAACATGTAAAACCTCTTTTTCTCTTCATCATTGACAAATCTGGATAGTATTTGTCTTTTTATTTATAAAAATCCATCGAGTTAAATTGTTTCTTAGTATGTTGTAATTTCAGTTCCTTGGTTATTGGTAAAAAGAGTTAATTCTTAATTTTGGTAAATTGCCCATCTAATAGTATTGGCTCTCTGTCCTTATTTTGAGTATTTCAGTGGCACTATTTATAAATTTTATATTTTTAATATCTTTGGTGTATCATATAATTTTTTCACATAGCTGGATGATGTCTCTATCTTGCTCCAGTCCCTTTACCTACTGATTATATCTCCAACCCTATGGGGAAGTCAAAGGCATCTCAGGTTGGCAAAGATTTGTCACCAGCAAAACTTTTACCAGGAAAGTGGTTGCCATTGCCAAGTTACACCTCCTGCCTGGCATGCTATGATACCAAACACTACCCCAAGTAGTGGGCTATTAGTATTATTCACTAGTGTCTCAAAAACTAAGTATATGTATGCACTTGTTTTCAGTAATTAAAAGAAATAATGAAAAATGGGGTGATTATAATTCACCAGTGTCCAAACTTAGTTTAGGTTTTGTGATCTGATCAAGTCATTTGATGTAATCCCAAATATAGACAAGAGAATATCATATTGTAAGTGGAGATTAGGTGAGAAAATAGCAAGGAAAAGGAAAATGTGTAATATTTTGTGTTCTTTGAAATCTTTTGTACACTTCTAAGTGTTGTAAAGCATGTTATGCATCATTCTTGCTAAAAATTTAGTGACAAAAAACAACGTATAGTTACCATTCATAATTCTGTGCGTTGACTGGGCAGTGAGTGGATATTCTGGATGTAGAGTGGGTATGAATATCCACTGCTGGAGAAGAGGACCTGCTATATCCCTGCCAGAGCACTTGGACCTGTGTGAGGCATTACAGAAAGGTTCATGATGAGGTGGGCTCATTGTGCCTGTCTGCATTATTGTTTGAAGCTTTGTAAGTGATAGAGGAGAAGTTTTATAGTGTTGTAGTAAAAAAGTCTTACATTTTGCATTTCAAGCCTTGGTCACACCTTGACCTGGTGGCCAATTGCAAAAAGCAACCTCTACCATAGGCTGTCTCAAGTGTAAACGTTTCATGAACATAGCCCAAGGTCTAGGACATTGAGAAGCCTTTCTGAGGAAACCACAACACCCTCTAAACCTCAGTATGTGGTTCATTTTGTGGGAAAACGAATGGCTTCTTGTCAATCCTCTTTTTTGAAGGTTGTTTTCTTAAATGAGATTGAGTAGCTTCCTACAATGAGAATCCTTGTTAAATTTCAACTTCAAATAATTAATGAGCAAATCTTAGTGCAAGTATTTTCCCTACAGTATTTGAACATGACTATAATAAAAGAAAGTTACTGTATATTGGAAGTTCAATTTAACTAAGTGCCCTGTATTTTTATTTGTTAAATTTGGCAGCCATACATCTGGTTAAATTTTGTGTCACATTTCCCCTTGGTTTGCACCTTGAAACTTGCTTACAATAGGTCCACAGCAGAGAATTGTTTACCAATATCATAATACTGGATTGCTGAAGGGAACCCTATGAAACTTAGCAAGTTCATGTGACCTTTCATTGAAGTCATTGATGCTAATCATGGTAGAATATGAAGTCTGAAAGGACATTTTCAGCCTTCCTCTGGCTTAATGAGTACACTTCAAAGACTACGTATTTGCTCTCAGCTTAAGAGAAGAGGAATCAATTGTAAAATACCCTAATCAGCAGTTATCTGAAGCTTCGCTTCCATGTGCCATGTAACCAGCTGCGTGAAAAGGAAGAAAATGTCATCCATGTCTTTACTCCATGAAACTATGTTACCCTTGATTTTAAGAATTCCTTTAAAATCAGTACTTCAACCTCAGAGAGTTTTCATGTTTAAAAATATCAGAAAATGGGAGTCTGTTTCCTGAGGGATTAATATTTGAGGTCAGAAGGGTAGATCAAACATTCTGAGACCACCTGAACCCAGGAATTGAGATGTGAGACAAAGAAGATCACCCTGAGAAGGTAAACATATTAGAACTTAAGAGGTAGCTAGTTTACATTCATCTCATGGAGTAGAGAACGGGAAATTCCTTGACTTGTTTCTGTATCAAAGTCACACCAAAAGCTGAATAGGTCTATCAAAAAGGAAGAGGTTTTCATAGGTACAGACTACTCCTTCAATAAATAAAAATGTCTTTTTATAAAAACAAGTAGGAAAAAATTAAAAGCAAGCAGGAGGTAGCAGAGTGGATTTTCATGAATTAAATAAATCACCATACTCATTGTATCGGTAGTAATGAAAATCATTTTCCTATTTCTTATTTATTTATATGTCAAGGCCAACAGACCAGAAGACAACTGTTATTGAAAAGATAACTTGCTATACCCAGAGACCCCACGCATGCCATGGGAAGCCACATTGGGAAGCACCAATAAGCAATCTGCCAGGAGGCAGAAAAAGGGAGGGAATTGTAAGAGAGAGGCTTTTATTATTTCCACTGGAATGAAGGTGTGCAGAAGGGAAAGCAAGCTGAGCAGCTTTAGAATTGGCTGGCTTGAGTAATTTCAGCTTGCTCTGAGGTGTGGGGGGTGTCCCTACGTGCCTGGTACCTTGCCATGAAATGACCATGTTCATAATGAAGGGCAAGATCTTTGAAGAATGCGACCAGGTGCACTGAATCAAAGTTTCCAGCAGCCTCATGATGGGAGAAATTCTTGGAATATTGAAATATGTGATTTGCCTTTTTATATGGTTAAAGAATGGTTCCTGGAGGGCTGATGTCCTTATTCCTAGTCACTTCCAAGACCCCCATGAACCAGCAAGTCAGATTTCCTTTTCAATGGGACAATCATTTGGTGTAGTCACTAAGACTATGGAACTTCAGAGACAGTTCCTTAAGGAACTAGGGAGGAGATGGGAAGTGATCATCTGTCTTGTCTTAGGTCCCCAGACGTAGAGGCTAAGGTGGGGGGCACTCACTCAGCAGATTTGCTAGGAGGGGTCTTTCAGGAGAAGAGAATAAGATAGGCAAGAGCAATAATAATAATAACAATAACAACAACAACAACAACAACAACAATAATAATGTTAAGGCCAGCTTTATCCTGCTCCCCAAGAGGACACAGTGGCTGAATTGTATCACAGAGTTGGTCCAGCCTTGAAGTACTGGGGAAGCAAAGAAGAGTCAGGGTGTGTTTAAAATTTTTTCTTTTGGTTCAGTTGTTAGTAATAGGGACCTGGAGGAGTGATTTGTATTGCAATGCATCTCTTTTTGGTTTTAGCAAACCATATCCTTGGCTAGACATGGGCACATTAGCCCGGTTAAGGAGATCTAGGTTGACATTGTCATCTACATAGTCTCTCATTAGTTATTTCCTTCTCCTTGTATATATGTTCAGTTATAGACTTTTCTGGTTTACTTGTAAGCCAACTTGTCTATGATCATACCACCTTGCATGCTCCTGATCTGGTCAGTTTTAAGCAAACTTATTTATTAGTTATAACATTTGATCCATGGACTAGCTCTATTCTAATTCATGGAAGTACCTTAATTTTCCTTTTGATATATAAGCTTTTATACATAGACTGAATGTACATGCCTTTAAGTGAGTGGTAAATCTTACCTACCAAATATAGTGAGAGCCAGCTCTTGAAACTTGTGTACTTCCATAACTTTTCTTCTCTAATTCTCTCAATCGTTTTCTTTCTTAATAGGTAGTATTATTTTACTTGTGTCTCTAATCCTCTTTATATTTGTTTCCCCTATATTAAGAGAATTATACTTACTAATAATTCTCAAAATTCACTACACAGATAGCCTTGCTAAAAGATTGAGATGAGTTTCTCACCCTGAGACTCATAATAATTGGTAACATTTTCTTCCTTGTTAATGTATGTCAGATATGAAGATAATCTAAATCACAGCACACATTGGAGTGAATACTAAATCACAGCACACATCCCCGGAGTGAATGGCAAACACAAATATGTGAACTAGATTTAAAGATTTGTATGAAGAACTAGTCATTAGAATAGTTTTATTTCAGAAAATTGAACTAGTAGAAAGTGACTAAAATTTTATCTATGCTAAAAAGTATAAATTTGACTAACCTTTTTGAAAGTACAATAAAGTAATGGAATGATAGAAAATAGTAACCAACTTCTTACAGTTTAGGCATAACAAACAAGCCTATATTTAATATATAAATTTGACAATTTGCATATATCAATACTTGTGTCAAAAGGCTGTGATTCATACTGTATAATCCAATTGAGTTATGTTCCAATAATCATACTACTGTGGTAAGGAAAACGTGTAGCTAAGATATTCTATGTGAATTGCTTTTGTTTTAAATCTCATAACTTATTTGAATTTTCTCATTTATGAAATGGAATAAAAGCAACCTGATCATTTCCTATTTGGTACATGGAGATGGAATAAATATTCATTTATACAAAATAATTAGGAAGCTGTGTGAGTTATCATCACAATGAACAGGAGACTTCTTGGACTGGTATGTTCCTCAATTGATAACTCTACAGAAAGACGTTTAAAGTTAAACTATCAAATCCAAAGTGGTTTTTTCACAGTCTGGTCTTTATGTACATAAAACAAAGGCTTCACTTTAATGTATTAAAAAAAAAAACACCTTAAGAGGTTAAACAACAGGGTACCTATGTCCTGCCATTAGAATTCCTGATTCTACTGCCTGGTATATGTCCTGACCATTAGAAATTTTTAAGCCCTTTCAGGTATTTCCCATTTACGGTTAAAGATGCAAACCACTGGGAAAATGAATCTGCCTGAGATTGTGTTAAATATCCAGCTTCACGACAGGCAGGTGCTATGCTTGAGTTGTGCTCCAAACGGAAGGGTGTGCTTCATTAAACTCCACTGTGAAGACCACACTGCTCGATTTCACCTCTAGAAAATGACATTTTAGGATTCTTAACATGCTCAGTAAATGATGAAATTTAGAAACAATTTTAACAGCACATACTTGTGTGCAAGTTTGAAAATTGTGTTAATTAAATCACTATTCATGCACAGCTGTAGTATTTGCTTTTCCATTCAGGGTTTTTTCTAAATTTCATTCATGTTATTGGCTGTAACTTAATGTGTTACTGTATGTATATGAATATAGCTATACATTTCATTCTAGTTTTGATATATATTTGGTTGAATTAAGTGTGTGTTTGCTATTACAAATGTTACTTTCACAAACATTTTTATATATGTCTCCTAACTTTAGCATGCATGTCTAAAAACTGCAGTTGCTAGATTGTAAGGTATTATATGCATGTTTATAATAGGGTGCCAAAATAATTTATGAGTAGCTGAACTGTTTTCAATTTTTTTAATATTTTTGAGATAGGGTCTCGCTACGTAGTTTTCCCCAGCCTTGAATCCTCTATTAGCCCAGGCTCACCTCAAACTCACAGTGATGCTCCTGCCTCAGTCTCCCAAGTGCTGGAAGTACAGGCATGTGCCACCACATCCAGCCTCTTTTCCTTTTTGTTAGCACATTTAAGAGTTTTGGGGCTGGGGATATAGCTCAGTGGAATAAGTGCCTGCCTGGCAAGCACAGGGTCCTGAGTTCAATCCCCAGTACCGCAAAACAACAACAGCAACAACAACAACAACAGCAAAAAACAAAACAAAACAAAAAGAGTTTTGGTTTCTACCACTTCCCAAGTATTTTATGTTATGTAAACTTGAAATTTTGCTTAGCAGCTGAGTGTAATGAACTCATGATTTTAGTTTATATTTCTTTGAAAGCTAATAATGCAGTACGTCTTTCAAATACTTTTAGTTTTGCTCTTTTCTGAAATGTCTGCCTTTTCTCATTGTTCTGTTACAGTTATGTCTCGATATTCAGTTTGTAAGGTGTAAAAAATTCTATTTTCTACATGGCAGTCCCTTGAAGCTTTATGTGATGCAAATGTCTTTAGGTTTAGTTTGTCTTTATAAATATGGGTTTTAATTTTTAATGTAATGGAAATTACAAATTATTTTTGTTTTAAATTCATCTAATAAACATTTTTTGCTCCAATATCAGAAATATGTTATACTATATTATCTTTAGTAGCTTTATGGTTCTGGATTTTTACATTGTTATCAGCTATCCTGAGGTTGATTTTGTGTACGGTATAAAGTAGAGATTTAATTTTTATCTTTTAAGGTGAATTTTATGGTTTAGGCCTTAAATGTTTATTAAAGCCATATCCCTAAAGCTTGGCTACCAAACTATGATATTAACAAGAAATAGAGGAACCTTTAATAAGTTGGAACTAATGGAATGAAGTAAGGTCATTGAAAGCACACAAAGAAGGGGGTATTGAAATCCTGGATCCTCCCTCTTTCTTTGCTTCATGTTCACCATGAAATGAGAAGTTTCCCCACTATATGCCTTTCTCATGATGTTCTGCCTTACCCAAAAACAATAGAGTCGAGTGACCTAAACTAAGAACTCTGTAACTGTCAGCCCAAGTAAATTCTTAATTAAATGCTATTATGTTTCCATATACAGATGAGCTTTGAAAATCTAGAGTCTATTCTATTGAAATATATTTTTTGTCTATATGCTAATAACTCTTTGGATTGGATTAATTTCTATGGCATGGAAATTGTGGTAAGCTATTGTGGTTTTGATTTAAAATGTTGCCTAAAAGTCTCATGTGTTCAGAGATGGACTTTTAGCAGATGATTGGATCATGGGAGCATGGTATGTATCCGTGGAATAAAATTTTGATGAATTCATAGCTGTAGGTGCCATAGGAGGTGGGATCTTATTTTACTGGGGGCGTGACCTGGAAGGAAGCAAAGTCGCTGAGGGCACATCGAAGACAGATCCTTCCTCTGTCCTTTTTCTCTGATTCCTGAAGGCCATGGATTGAGCTCACCGGGCTCTTCTGCCATTAGATTTTTGGTTTGGAGCCAGATCACCACAGATTGAGTCCTCTAAATCTATGAGCCAAATAAACTTTTCTTCTTTAGAACTGTGGACTTTGGTATTCTGTTTTAGCAATGGAAAGTAATAAATAAGAGGCAAATTGCTTTTTCTTATTGTACTTTTCCATGAGTGCTGGGATTACAGGAACAGGATTACATGCATGAGATGATCAACTGAATTTTATCAATCTCTTAATTGGTGAATCAGTTTATCATCTTTAAGCAACTTGCACTCTAAACATACACCCAACTTGCTTATGATATATCTGTTTTTCAGATATGGAAAAAGATACTTTTTTGATAATTTAATAAGGACTTTTTTGTTTTCACATTTACAAGTTGAATTTGCCTATATTGTGTCTTTCTCATATGTCCATATAAGGTATTGATAACAAGATTATTCTGACACTATTGAAGACATTTCTTAGTTTTTCCAATTTCTGAAGGGGTCATTATAAAGTTATAACTATTTTACTTTTGATTATTGGGTAATTTCTATTTGAGTGATATTTAGATCTGTGAGATTTGATGGGAGAAAGATGTTCAGTTATTGACTTAATCACACTTTTCAAATTGTGATTGTCTTCCTCAGTCTACTTAGAAGATTTTTATTTTTTAGAAAATATTACACTTTTTGTAGGTTTTCAAACATCCTAGAATAAATTTTTAAAATATTTTAATATTTTCTTTGATCTTTCTAGCACCTGGGTTTCTGATCATTTTATTTTTAAATTTGTTTGTGTTTTTCTTTGTCATTTTTATAGGTTAATAAATGATGCTAGTACTTTGAAATGTTCCTTTAGTCATTTTACTTTTGGATTTTAGCTTTCTATCCCCAAAATTTTGCCTTCTTTTTGTAATTTTTCTTTTATTATTCTTTTAACATATTCTGATTATCTTTCACTTCCTTTTTAATGGAGTAGTTCATACATTTAGAGCTTGCATAAATTTCTATGTTCTAAAATTCACCTTTAATGGACACTTTTAAATATTGTGGGGCTTTTTCTTCCTCGTACTGTCTGATGAATGGAATCTTTGGCGTATTTTTTCAGATTTCTGTGTGTCCCACAAACGTCCACGTTTTTGAATTTTATTTCTTCAATGCAGCCGTATTAGGAGGCGGGACCTGATGTGTGTGGTCCCTGAGCGGCAGCTCCACTGAGCGGGTTAATATTCTTTTCATGACGGTGGATTAGGTGTCACAGACATCCGTTTTCCCCTCTTGTCCATGAGCTTGCTGGCCTTTCTATTTTCTCTTATGACTTATAGCAACCAAAGGCCATCACCAACACCACGTCTTGGGACTTCTCAGCCTCCACAATCACAAACCAAAATAAACCTTTCTTTGTAAATCACCTAACCTCAAGTAATCTATTCTAGCAACAAGAAATGGATAAAGACAGTATTTTTTTATGACTCACATATAAAATTTTTTAACACTGTTTTCTGTTTGATGCAGCATCTACTTAGATTTGCATTCTAAACTGAGTAGGTCTAATTACTCTTAAATATTCTTAAAATTTATTTAAATCATGTATATTCTGATAATTATTTTGAATGTATAGAAATATATACAAAGTTTAGTGTTTCATCTGTGCTTCAAATATTTGTTGGGGAATATGTTCTTAATAGACCTGTAGTGACAAGCTAATAAATTTTGTTCTTTAAATTTTCTTGACACTCTCTAGCTTCGGCTGATGGATCTTCCATACAAGGTATGCTAAAATCCTATTTTTGCATATTTGAGAAGATTTTTTGCTTCTGTTGTTTTTTTCACAATAGGCTCTATAATCTGGTGTGTAGAAGAGTTTATATGCTTTTTTTACTAGAAAAACTAATCATTTATCAATATACGACTCCCTGTACCTTTAATATAATTTGCTTACAATATAATTTTATATATTCACAAAGCAATATGAACATTCTTTTGGATGGAGTTGATCTGAGAAATATGTTTTTAAATTATAACCCAATAATTTTTAATGTAACTCTATTTTTCTTTTTTGTTAAATTTTATTTTATTTTAAAGATAAAGAAGAGATAAAAACTAGGATAACACAAAAATAATAAAGGAAATACAAAATTATAGAGAAGATAGTAGGGAATTGGCACTGGATATTGTATTGTATAATGTTATCTTCGCATTTGTTAACAGGAAAACAACAAAGGAAATATAGAATTATAGAGAAGATAGAGAATTATCATTGGATGCTGTATTACATAATGTTATCTTCGCATCTGCTAACACAAAAGTAATAAAGGAAATACAAGATTGTAGAGAAGATAGTAGGGAATTAGCACTGGATGTTGTATTACATAATGTTATCTTGGCATTTGTTAACACAAAAACAATAAAGGAAATATAAAATTATAGAGAAGGTAGTAGGGAATTAGCACTGGATGCTGTAATACTTACTGTTATTTTCATATTTGTTGCTCCATTATACAGATGATGGCTCGTTCGATTAATCAGTTTTCTCCACCCTCATCCCTGCTGTCCTCCCAACCAGTCATCTTCCCTCTGATAGTAACTGCATTTTACTTTTTAAAATATTTATTTATTTATTTATTTTGGTTTATTTACTCCCTTAGGCTCTCACATTGGGGAGAGACATGGCTGTTTCTAATTATACTGTACCAAACATAGGTGTGCACAGATTGCTATGGCAGGAGGTGGAAAAGCATCCATCCTCAAAAGCAGTAAATTGTCAGGGAACCAGGTTCACTATAGTCCCCACTTGACAAACCCTCAAGACCACTGGGGGTCCAGTTGAGTTGGCAGGGTTATCCCATGTGCCTCTAAGATCCTCTTTGATGAAGTGCATTCAGAGGCCTGGTTGAGTCCTCGGGGCCACCCCTGCAGACCTCTGGGCTCCTCCCCATCATGTGTCTCTTGGGGCCCAGTCCAAGGCACTCCCAAAGGCCCGGTTAGGCCAATGGAGTCTCCCCTGTGACCACAGGGCTCTGCTTCATGACCGTGCTCCTGGAGGCCTAGTCCAGGTTTTCAGGTTTTTTACGTAGTCCGAGGGTGCTCTCCTCCCCCTTCAGGCTACTGAGCTCCCTGTCAGGGTCCCCAGGGTCCCCTCCTAGGCCCCTAGTGTCTCCCTGTAGCCTGTCCACGACTCAGTGGAGGCTGTCCCCAGCCCTCCAGAGCACTGGGTCTGCACTCCAGCTCCAGGTCACCACCTCCTCTCACTTCTCAACCCCCAGTGCTGTTTCTCCCCTCATCCCAGAGCTGGGCATTGGGTGCACCCATGATGCTGGGCACAAATGGCGCAGGGTTTCCTCCATCCGTGCTCACTGAGGTAGACCAGGATGTGCACTGAGTTTAGTTATCAGTTCCAGGAGAGAACTGAAGGATTTTCTCGGGTTTTCTGTGTAGAGAATGTTGTCTCCTAGACTCCAGGGCTGCTGCTTTTCATGTAGTTTGTTGCTATGGTTAATACAAGGTTCACATATGCTAGCAATATGGAGTCCCTCCTGGTGCTCATATTGGCAGTTTAGGGTGAGTCTTGAAGCCCGCAGCCTCATCCCTTTGCTGACGGGAACAGGTGATGAGTGTGTGCATCACCAAGACTCAAGGTGCTCACAGAGGGAGTTCAGGGTGGGAGCTGAAGCCCGGTAACTCAGCTCATGCTTCCTACTTGGTGTTGGAGTGAGAAGGGTGTGGGGCTGTGTGATCCATTTCCGTGTGCAGCTCTCTCTTACTGTTGTGCTCCAGTTCCCGTTTGTTCCTTGGCTGGATCCCTGGGAATTGCTGTGGCCCTGGGGTTGCTGCTGCCACTCTCTGCTGCTCTCTGCTGGTAATTGCTCATACAGTGAAGAGATATGAGGCCACAGCCTCAAAGCAGGCATAGAGCTGGGTGTGTTGAGCTGTGTACTGGTTGCTTTGAATCTGCCTTGTCTTATGTTACTACATTTCAGTGTCTGGGTGGTGACCCTCTGTAGGATCCCTCCCTGCTGCCCGTCTGGTTGCCATCTTCCCCAGACATTTTTCTTGGCGAGGTTTTAAAATGTTCTCTGTGAGGGTTTGAATTCTTATTTCAAATCCTTTGATGCTGAGCATAAGTAGTGTGAAGTCTCCCCTACTCATGCTCATTGGGGTAGTTGAAGATATGTATTAAGTTTATTTATTAGTTTTATGAGACAATTGGAGAAGTTTCTCAGGTCTTAGAATATGCTGTCATCTCTTGATCTCCAGAACTGTTGTTTTTTTGTATATCTTGTCTCTGGCTGCACTCTCTGACTCGTGGCTTTTGTTCCTTTTCTAGGTCATGCTTCTAGGCTCTTGGAGGGCTGGCCTCAAGGGCAGTGGCCAAGGGAGAGGGATCCTGGAGCTGAGGTGGGGCCATGGCCCCATGCAGCAGGACCTCATGTTCCCATAGGGCCCGTGGCGGCTCCCCGTGCGCCCTGGCAGGACTGTGCCCAGAGATGGCCACGCATGCCTGGATGGCGGCTTTGTGAACTGTGGCTGTTCTGAGTCCATCCATCGGCAAATTTGGATGTTGTGGCTGGGCCACGCTGGGTGGCTCTGCAGAACCGGCCTCAGTGTCAGGCCCACCCACAACCCTGCAGTGGCCCGTTTGTGGCTGTTCTGTAAGCTGTGGCAGAGCCGGCAGCGGCTCCCTGTAACTATTTTTCATAGTAGTGGATATATTCAGATTTACTCTAAAGTCTTTCTCTGGGCTTTAAGCAAGGTGTCCCAAGAATGTGGGTGGAGAGTACTTGGGTTTGTCTCTTGTTCTCTGTGAGCTCAGCAGGCGTACTGATACTAGGCTCAGAGTTCACATACTACACTACCTGAAATAGCTGACATGCATTAAAAAACATGAAGCATGATCAAACATGTATTTTCTCCTATTGCAGATTTACTTAGTAAATACTAAGAATTTAGTAAGCTGAATATGTTAGTGGAAATCTGGATTAGAACTATAAATTTTGGGGTACCGAGGGCTTGGGCATGTTTTAAGGGAAGGATTGACTTACTGGCTATATATATTCATGATTTGACTAGAACTATTCCTTGGGTTGAAATTTTCTTAGCAGCTTTGGAAAGCGGAACGCTGCTGGATGGCCCTTCTGGTGCCCTGTTCCCCACTCTTGGTGCGTGGTTGCTACTTGGCCCAGTTTTACAGCTGTTCCGCTGTGCTGCCATCTTTTTTGCTTTCTTCCTTTGTGTGCCAATAATCACAGCTGCTGCTGCTTGTTGCCTGCTTTCCCAGATGTTTTTTATATTTAGGATGCCAACAGGATAAAACCAGTGGTGGCAATTTCAGAATGTTGATAAAGGAACAACAGGAGCTAAATGTGGAGTGTCTCATGCATGTCGTTACCTGGTTTTTAGTGGCCCTGGGGGTGCTTTCTCCCTCTCCTCTCCCTACGGAATCTCTTTACCTGGGCTCTTTTCATTTACTCTCTCCATAGCTATTCCAAATTTTTAATAATTTTACATGATTTAAGTGAGACAGAAACAGGAAAAAAGCTAATTTTATGTCCATATGTTAGGAAATGTTCTGTGGGCTTTCCAGATGATAGCTCATAGAATTTTCATAGCCTTCTGAAGTAGGCAGCTTGTTGATCAGAAATGCAATGTTGATGCACAGAAACAATATGTAAATTTCCAAAGGTTGCAGATGTCTAAAGGAGGAGCTAAGGTTCAAACTTCAGGGCCTGTGGTCACAGCAACTCTCCAGCCCTTATGAATAAAAGGTCCATTTAAGAAACTTTCCCTATTGTTCCAGTATCAGCATATATTTCATCATGTTGAGAACCTCATGCTATCTATTTTAGGTTTTGTAGGCCAGAAAATCTCTGTTGCAATTGCCCCACTTTGCTAGTCAGCATAAAAGAAGTAAGAGACAACAATCTGTGAACGGCATAATGGTGTCCCCATAAAACTTTATTTACAATCATTGAAATTTGAATTTTATAGAACTTTTATGTGCCATTAAATGTTATTTTTGTTTCTACTCAAACCATTTGAAAATATAAAATAATTCTGTTTTTCATGGAGCATACAGATAGTAGGCAGCTGGCCCATCTCTCCTGCAAGTCCTAATGTGCCATCACTTATTGCAGCATATTGGAGCATCAGTAAAAAACTGAAACATGATAGGATGCATCGCAAGGATAAATCTAGAAATAGTTGACATGAACAATGATTGCTTGGAAGTGGCTATTGCAACCTTATTTTCAAATACGTGCTAACTCAACATTTGCTTTTCTCTATTCTTTTTTTTTTTTTTTTTTTTGCGGTACTGGGGGTCAAACTGAGTACCTTGCACCTGCCAGGCAGGCGCATATTACACTGAGCCACATCCCCGGCCCCTGCTTTTGCTATTCTTGAGACAGAACAGACAATCTTAAACTGCAAGTAAATGCTCATTTTAAAAGTGAGATTATTTACATAGTTTTACAAGTTTAAATCATACATTTACATAAAAATAGGAAACAAGACATGAAAAATTGGATTTAAAGGTGATTTAAAACTTTATTATTACCTGTAAAGAATTTCTTAAGATTGGAAGCAAATACTCAGCACCATCCATGCACTGAATGAAAGCACAGTCAGATTTTAGAGATTTATTACTGAAGATTTACAGTGGATGCGCATATTTTCACTCAGAAAATTTTTAAAAATGGTCTGCTATGCCAATGAAGAAAAATACTATTTAAGCTGTGCTAAAAGAGTAAACATTGATTAATCAAAAGAAGATACTGAGGACTATTTTTGCTTCTTCTGCCTTTTTCAAATGATATAAGAGACTATTTCAGGAATAAATAAGTAAATATGAACATGATATTTAGAAGTTTCATACACTTTAATTTTAACTTTGTCTCACCAGTGAAAGACAAAATAGTAAATAGTTTCCTATTTATCTGCAGATTAGCTCACTAAAAGTATACAAACATTGCTTTTAATATGTCCAGAAATTACATTTTCCTTGCTTTAAAAATTTTGGAATTCTACTTTGAGGACATTTTGTAAGTTTGAATTGTGGCACTGGAATCATTTATAACTACTATATAAAAATCATTGCAGTCAGAGTGGTACCAACCTCTGTCCACTGAATGGTTACTTGGTGCTTCTTGTGAAAATTTAAATACAGGGTGAAAATTCTCTGTTTGTTATGTGGGAATACTTATAAAATTCAGACTTATACACAGAATCAAGTGAGCTCAATTTAACTTACGGAATGAAATTCTAAAGAGATGTAGTTGATGGTTTTGGTTTTGCCATTTAGGCTTGAATACATTAACTTGATTGGCTTGGGATCTGGCCGGGGGGCTGGTGAAGCACAGGTTGGATGTGGTGCCTGGGTGGGCACGGAAGTTTAACTCATGTGATTCTATTTGGCCCATCACTCCTTCCTCTCAGGCACTGTTCACCTGCTCAGCTTCCCAGCCACAGTGAACTGATCATCCGTGCTTTTCATGCCCCTCTGCCATGATGTTTTTTGATGGAACCAGCTGACTATGGACTGAATGTCCTGAAATCATGAACCAAATGAACACTTCCCTCTTTAAGTGTTGGGTGCTGGGTATTGTGTCCCAGTCACAGGAAAACTAATAAAATGGCCCAAATGAAAATAAAAGAAAACATGTAAGGAGGTAGTAGCTTGTTACTATTTGATTTTCTGGACAGCCAGTAAAAGTTTTGGAGGAAGGAAGGATGTTATTGATAACCATCTCTTTTTTCTCTGGTCCATGTTCGTAACCCAGGGAAAGTATGATGGAGTAAATCATACTTCCATGCCCACCCCGGCACCACATCCAACCTGTGCTCCACCAGTCCCCCAGCCAGATCCCAAGCCAATCAAGTTAATGTATTCAAGCCTAAATGGCAAAACCATCAACTACATCTCTTTAGAATTTCATTTCATAATGGAGTGTAGAATATGAGTAGCATCTAATTCTACAGCCAAGACTAAGCACAGATGGAACACCAGACAAAATGCTTTATGGGCTCTGAGCCTCCTGGGAACCAGCACCTTCTGTCTTGGTGAGTGCTTGGTCCGAGGTGGGGAGTGCCAAAACTTGACTTCTCGGCAATTCCTTGCTGAAGTTATGATTCCAGATCAATACCCATCTCCTTTACTTTACTCCTGCTGAGCAAACAGTCAGACCAGATCAAATGACTTTATTTAAAGATGAATTGGAAACAAGAATTCTAGCATCAAACACATGCATGGGTAGTATTGGGAAGGGAAAGGTGGTAAATATAATACTCAGAATTCAGAAGGGTGACACACACAGAAAAAAAATTATGCCAGGTGACCTAAAATCCTGTTGCAAATGTATCTCCATGTTTTTACATAAACCAAAGCAACATGTCTTCTAACGGGAAAAAATTTTAAAGAAAAGATACAGGAGATTACAATAGCAATTATAAAAGAAAGATGTGTGATGAGATAAAACCTAAACACATAAAGCTCAGAAAAATCTAGGATAAAACTAACAAGTGCTGTAGGTGAAAACCACATTGGAGCCAGCCAGAAAGAAACAATTAACAGTACTCAAAAAAGCCAAAAATAAGCACAGACAAAAGAAATATATACAACACAAAACTGCTAAAGTATATTGGTAAATGTTATCAATAAGATGACAAACATGAAAAGATTAAGCACATCAAACGGGAATAGGATTGACTTTCTAAAAAACGAAAACAACTAAAAGGAAGAAGATAATTCTTGAAATGAGAATTCAGTATTGAGGCCCAGAATCCAAAATGCGTCCCAAGAAAAGTTGATATAAAATAAGGAACAGCAATACATGAGCTCATAACACTGAACTTGAATGATCCAGAAAAATTTCTATGGTCTTTAGGCAGAAAAATCAAGTTACATGTAAGATAAAAGCACAAAATAACTGACTTAGGGTTCTCTTTAGCAAAATGTCAGCCCACAAGTGAGCAATACACAGAGAGGATTTTAGGGATGACATGTTTCTTAACAGCATATTTTTTATTTTAAAGAGAAAGGAGATAAACAAACAATGAAACCAAGTTTCAAAACAGGTTGGTAGGACATTTACACTAGTTGATACACTGCATCTTGTTGTCTTTGTAGTAGTTTATCAGAGTACAAGACATAGTGGTGATGTCTTGTCTGAATAATATTAGCACAAAGCATTCTTTTCAAGGAACTAAGAGAACTAGCTGTAAGACTATCTGAACTATCTTGTGCATATGTATTTTCTCTACTTTCTTCCTTATTTGCTTTCATGTCTAGTAAATTTAGTTTTAATATATGTACCTCAAAAAGAGTGCTGGTTTTTTCTGTTTCTTTTTACCTTTTCCCTCTCTTCATGTGTACCCAATTTTATCTTGATTGACACAATTCCCAATTGTACAGCATCCAGTTGTGCATCTCAGCTTAGTTACAGCAGAATAGTTTGTAAGAGACAGTTCCTCCCTGCCTGCTATGACAATCCTCTGGCCAGTATGGGTCCCCATGGCTTTTAACTTTCTTTGTGTTGGACCTGATTTTACTTTAGGATCACCTTGTCTTGTATGAGACTGTGGTGCTTCTGAGATTGATACCATGAGTCTTTCCTGCCTCAATTACCCAAGTATCTTTTCTGTTAAATTTTCATAGTATATAGTTATCATTCAGTAGGCCTTTTGAAAGCAAAGCTTAATGCCCAAGTGATATATTAAGTATTAGGGACCCAAAGATAATGCAGTATTCCTCACTACCTTCAAAACCTTCACCTAGTAAAACAATCCTTACTAGTTTTCTGGCTATTTCCAATATTGTTTATGTCCAAAAAGATCAGAGAGATGTTCACATCCTGAAGAAAAGAGAGGCCCAACATCAGAAAGCTCACTCCAGTCAACTTGCTGTACTAGTAGACTTCTTAGTGTAGAAGTTCAAGGATGTTCCAAGCAAAGAGCTTTAACGAAGTAATAATTGAAATAATAACAAACATTTATTGCAAGTAGATGGAGGAGATTCATATATTAACTAATCTGCTCCACATAGCAGCTATAGAGGTATGGCATCATTATCATGTCCATTTTTTTGATGAAGAAATAGAAGCAACAAAAACTTAATGAGTTCATATGCCTTGTAAATTAGAGCTCTCTAGTGTGGAAAAACTATGCTTTGTAAATATATATTTTTACACATATAGACATACATATGTGATCAGAGTGTTGCATACAGAGTTATAGTCAGATTGCTAGGTGCTAGACTATTATTCTACTAGAATACTGCATTACTATTGTGAAATTCAAATGCTGTAGAGTCCATGTTAAAGTCGTTGCGATAACTATATATGAATTTTAATTTCGGTGAATCTTTACATGGTATAAACATTTCCTTGACACATAGCTGAAAGGCAAATGACGTGTAAAGGCCACTAACTGAAAGGTCAATAGTATGTAGCAGAGAGCACACATGTACTAGACATGCACTAGGTTTACATTTGTTCTAGCCAAGTTAAATAGGGATTCAATGGTGTACTTACCTTCTTCCTCATAATGAGACTTTATCCAATGAAATATCTTGTGCATACATATTTTCCAATGAAATAGCAGACTTCATCCAAGTATGTGTATTTCCTAAATTGCCTGATGGTGTTGTGAATTTAGATTTCAACTGATAATCTCGTGAGCATGCATTTTGTTCATGTAACCAATGCTGCATTTTAAAGTATATGTATCTCACTTAGTAAATTGAGAAAGTATTCCAACAACCCAAGCTTTAGCACTAGAAGGGAAAAATTTCACATTTAGTTGGTACTTTTAGTGCAAGCACCATTTCAAAATACCAACACATAGAGGTGTAAAGAGAGTTCTATAATATGTGAAGTAGCTTTTTATATTTTTCTTTACATATTCTTATACTAGGAACTTATTATTCATTTAAATTGCTGCAAGATAGGGCAATAGTGCTTGAAGCTGTTATAGTCATCTGGGATCAATGTCAGTCTTCACAGATAACTTCTTACGGAATTTTTCAGGCTTAACCAAAGTAGTCCAAAATCAGTGGCCTGACGCATTCTCTATATTAGCCTTGGCGATGTTGCACACTGATTTGAAACCTAGCTGAAAATCTAGTTTTTAAATCTTTAGGCAAAATCAAAAATATCTACATTTTATTTTCATATCTCTAGAAAACATGCGGTGGTAGATTATTTCTCCCCTTCTCTCCCAGGAAGCCACTTCATTAGCTCCTCTTTCCCTCAATCTCTGTTAATGAGGTTCCTATGCTTGGCTTATTTTGAACTAGTTAAAAATCTTGTTGAATATAAAGAAGCTCATGTCTCTTGAACTTTCATTGTAAAGCGAGGGTGTGGCATTTCAAATGTGAAAAGTACTGATGAATAATAGCTTATGAAATGATGGTAAATAAGACCCTTTAAATATAAAACTGACTTGAGCAAATTAAATCTCACCATCACCTATGTATTGACTGCTGAATAACAATGCATAGAAAAATAAAAATTGCCAGGTGAGCATACTGATAGCAGTCATTCAAGATACACAGAAATCCTTATGACAGCAGATGATTCTGATAGACACAAATCTTGTGATTCAGTTTTAAGAAATAGTTTATTGGGAAATTGTGGTATTTAAGTTAAAGTTTTAAAAGCCTACAATATAAGGAAAATGTTAACGAAACCAAGAGACATAATGGAACACAATGTCAACTCTCTGTAAATAGTGTGATGAATGAGATAAATTGCACCACACAGTATTAGACAGCCAGTTATGGAAATACAGACTATACCCTCATACCTGCCAGCACAGTACATGTGACATTTCATTCTTGGCCTTTAAAATTTTACAATTGACCTGATTTGTAAAATTTCACTAGTGACCTGATTCACAAGTTATTATTTAGAAATTAAATTGACTTCTATATTTAGACTGTCTGTGAAGTTCAGTAATGTCACTGCAGTTAGCCCAGATAAAACTTATAGTTCCTGATATGATACACTTCAAGTGGACAGATATACAGATGTTTTACAGCTTGCAATGAAATGGTTCACTTTTAAAATCTCATTGAGTACAGTTTGAACAGATAGTAAATATTTAAGAAACCTCAGGAAATCCGCTCAGCACTCAATTTGAGCTAGAAGATTTGACAAGCTTGGGAACTATTAAGTTTTAGACAGTCTTGTATAACTTGTACCTAGCATATGTTTTTATCAGCAGAACCTCTAATATTTTACCATGTTGACATCACAACAGAGCATGTATATTATTCATTATGATCTCACAAAATACAAAATGAAAATCAGTGAAGGCTTGTTGCTGTTCCTTAATATTTATGGAATATTTTCATCTGATAGGTAATCATCTGAAAGTGATTTTATCGTGCATCTTTTTCAAGATATCTAATAAATATACAGTTAAATATTTAATATCATATCTGTTTCATGTGGCTTAATATTCATTTAATAAGATAATTGGCCTTTTCTGAACATTCTCCATTTTATTTCTAATAGAAAAACTCCTGAAGCATCTGTTGTAGACGTTACATCCAAAAGACTGTCCTTTCTAAAGAGCAGTGAAGAGCCATCTGTCAGTTTTATAACCATTAGAATCATGGTACTGAAGAATGAGACATAAGCCTTTCTCAGTATTAGACAGAGTGATCTATTTTATAGACAAATTTCACAATCTAAGAATCTTTCTCCCTACATCAGAGGGTGAAATATTTGAAAAAAAATCCTAATACCTTTGAGCTATTACTATATCTGACTTATGTTTTCCTGGCTATAATAATGGGAAAGATATAAAAAGGTGACTTAGAAGAAACAAAGCCTGCTTTATGTGATAAAGCTAACAAAAACTCGTATTTCTTACATTGTAAAACAATACTGTCATTGTCTTATGTACTGAACTTTATTATGCCTCACTTGAAGAGTAACAAATATAAATGATAGAATTTACTTATTTATATAGGAGAAGTAACAATACATAGGAAAGTGTTCTTATTTGTGCAATATATATGTAACTTTAGCTATACATCAAACCAATGACTCCCATAAAAATCTATATGGATGCACAGTGGGGAGTGGGGTTGACTACCTGGATTTCTGGACTTCACTGGAATAGGGACTCAGTTCTATAAAAGCAATGAGCTATCAACATTAGACTTGATAAGCAGAACCTCATGAACCCAGGTTACCACCTGGTATGAAAACCCCCAGATCAGTTACATAGTTATGATTTAGGGCTTCATCCAGAACATGGAGCATAACTGTTAAGACCCTCTAGGGAAGAATGAAAACACAGTGAAGTAATTTAGACAGATTTTCTATTAACAGAAAATTCCAGGAACATGGAGGAAGGTCCAGCCTCCCAAGGAAAAGAGGAGTAGAGAGCATTCTTCCCAATTAGTGTATCCTTTTGCAAATACATTAAAACTCTGGAGCTTTTTCCTTACATATATGTTGCCATATTATCTAGCTGTTGTGTTCAATTTGATTTGTAGTCCTTCATATAGTATTTCTATGTCCATTCATAGTTGTATAACACTGTCCCTGGGCATAGATTGCCTATCTTGTAAGTGCTGATTTGCTTGTTTGGAAGATATTTTTGATTTTAGCAGTCAAGGTATTAAATGTTCCCTTAATGTTTATGCCTTCTTGGTTCTTGCCTAATGTGTCCTTTCTTGCCCTACATTTGGAAAGAATTTCTACAGTTCGACTGTTTTGCTGCTGTATTTATTTACACTGAATTTTTCTGCATTTTTTGTATTTATATCCATGAAAGTGATATGGGTCCAATTTTATTTAAATAATGATCAATTTCTCCATACAATACAGTGAATGTTCTAATATTTTCCTACAGATTTTTGTCACTATGCCTATTACAGATCAACATCTCAGTCCCTTTTGGGTCTGTTTCCCGCTCCTGACTCTTCACTGTTTGTCTCTGAGTCACCCTAACACCCTAACATGGCAAGCTGTGTTACCGTGTTCATTCCTTCCTCTTCATATTCCCTAGAGAAAGTCACATTTTTAATGAATTCAGGGGAGTATTTCCATTTTAAGTGTCTTCGTAAATGCTGTTAAACTGCTGATCCAGCATGGCGCCCTATTTATATTGTTTCTCTGTGTCTTAGATCTTCCTCTGGCTTCTTCCCCCGTGCTTTCTATCCTTTGTTTATTTTGCGTTTGTTAAATCTCTGATGCATGTGCGCTCCTGCCAAACTACCCAGGCCTGGTATCTTTTGTGATTTTTTATTTTTTCAACTTATTATTTAATGCTTATTGGTTTACTCTATCAATTTCTTCCTAAGTCTCCTTTGTGTGATTTCTATCTTTTGTACAAAATCATCTATTACACGTAAGTGTATTATAGGCCCTACTTTGTCTGGAGATTTTCTTTGATATATTTAAATCTCCAGTTTATGTATATTGCCACCATATTTTTTAAAAACCTGTCATTTCATCTCTTTTCTTCATCAGATTTGCAATTGGTCAACTATCTACTTTTTTACAAGCCACGAGTTTTGATTAGGTACATGACTACTGTTTCTTCGTATTTTATTATTTTATATTCCCATTTTCATAACTTTCATTAACTTTTTAGCTTTATACTTTTCTTCTGACATGCTTTTTATTTTAAAATTAAAAACATGACAAAAGAATAACGAAGACAAGATGAAAACAGCACAAAAATGACAAAAATGATACAAGACCTCAAGACAAAATGATAGAAATTTACGGTGGTTGCTAAATTACATACTGTTATGTTCAACGAACTTGCTCAGTCCACCAGACATAAGAATGTAAGATTGATCAAACAATCAAAGACATTAACAAGTAAAAATAATAAATTTAAAAAAAACCATTGGAAATGATGCAGGGCTTCACCATACAAAATGGTAGCAGTTCATCAGTGGTTCTTATACTGTATATTGTCTTCAGATCAGTCATTCTCATTACCCAATTCAAGCGTGTAGAATTGGTCAAGAAAAAAAATTTTAAGCATTCACTGTTCCTCTCAGTAAACTATAGACATCAGTAATATATGTATCCACATATCATTTATTCTTATATGTACTTTTGGTTATAAATTACTCTTTTATTCTCCAGCATAGTCTACAATCAATTTTTGTTTTAACATTAGGTTATTTGTCATTCTACCTTGATTAAATAAGATAAAAGAGCAGATAAACTAAATTGGAAAGTGGAGGATTAGGGGAGCTGAAGAGATGAGGGCATCAAAGGATGTTAGGAATATTTTCAGCTCCAAGTAAAATAATAACCAAATGAGTTCACATAACTGTATAAGTACCTTTTCTTCAAGAAAATGTCTGAAATTAAGCCTTCCAAGAGCTTTCTGGATACTCAACCACATCATCAAGGAACAGGCTCTGCCTTTTTTCTCTGCCATCCTTAGTGCATTTCTTGTTGTTTTTGTAGGTTCCATGAGGTTAGCCAAAGTCCTAACCATCGCTTTTACCTGGGGTCATCCTAAGCATAATGCATTTATGGGGGTTTTTGCAGAAGAACATTTTTTTTGCTCTGTGTAGTTTGTTCATATGAATAAATGAAAAAGTATTTTCAGATCCTATAATATCTTATTGACCAACTATTGTCAAATGCCTAGTCTTCAATTCTTGATGCCATTCTCATGTTTTCCCTACAGAATTGGCTTCTTCCTCAGAGACTGACCAAAGAATAAAAATAGTAATAGTTGTTGACTGAGTAACCATGGTGATCATAACAATTATAACCAATACATTTCCTCTAGCAGGCATTGTAGTAGTTATTTTATATATATTTTATTTTTTCATCATTTTTATTTTATGCATATTAACTCATCTAATCTTCAGCCTCACTCTCCATAGCCGCTACGATTATTGCCCTAGGTTTGCTGATGAGGATAACATCAGAATGTAGAAAGCAAACACAAATGGAAGAAATAGCATTTGTATAGAGACCTGACAATCCCTGCCATGACACACTGCATGGTAGATAGAAGAGGAAGCAGATGTATAAGTACAGAATTTATAGTTAACAAATAAATTTACTTAACGACTTTTAAAAGAGGAATTACAAATAATGGCATAACTGTATTGGCTGAATAATAGTGGGAAGGGAAGCGAAGAGAGGTTGCGGTCGAACCATGTCTTTATTTTTAGAGTAAAAATATAATGGTTTAAATAAAGACCTATCTGTAAGAAAATTTGTTCTTCGATAAAATTAGTTTGCAAGAAAAAATATCTAAGTTCAAAATGCTTATCTTTCTTGCGAAAAGCAGGAAACAAGTCTGACACAAATAAGGAAGGGGCAGTTGCTTTTCTATATCAGGTTAAAAAATCCTGTGCATACATTACTTATGCATACATTACTTACTCATCAAAACTTCATTCACAGCTCTACAAGGATTTCCATTAAGGTAGAAGATTAACTGTCATCACGAAGATCTTTTATTCTCTGTTCAAGTATATTGAAAAAGAAATACATCCATTTTGAAATCCATTCCTTCCATTCTAGTTTCTTTGAAGCACTGAGCAGTATCTCAGAAATTGACATGCCACATCTTCAACTTACATTATGATTCCATGAGAACTCCACTCGCATTTGACTTTGAAACAGACTCTATTGAATTTTTCTAATACTGATTGTCAAGGTAACTGCAAAGTTGGTAATGAACACTGTTACCTTGATCTCTCTCTCTCTTTCTCACACACACACACACACGCACGCACACACGCACACACACGCACACGCACACACGCGCACACACACACACGCACGCACACACACACGCACGCACACACACGCACACACACACACGCGCACGCACACACACACGCATGCACACACACACACGCACACACACTTTTTCTAAGTGGTGCCATTCTGTTGCTCAGTAGTCCACTTGAATTTCTGCAGTTTCTTTTGAGCATACCTTGACAATTAAATGGATTGTTTAAACTCCCTGGTAGCAGTCATGCTTCTGCATTTAGCACTGCACACATATCTTCTAATGCCATCTACAGACCCCTTGTGTCTCATTCACGTCAGAGTATTTTTAAAGAAATATACTTGGAAAACAAGACAGTGGGACTTTGAGGATGTGTTTGAATTGGCCTGAAGGGCTAACCTCTAAGGACCAAGAGGCTTGATGTGCCTCACTTCGAAAATGGGCTTCCAATACCTGGGACCTGACAACTTCCAAGACCTTCTGAGGGGATGAGACTGGTCCAAGCACAGTCAAGCACTACTACAGTTGTTGTAGAAGTGAAGTCCTACATGTGAAAACCACCTCATAGTCCTCAAAAGGAGATGCAGGAAGCCTTAATATAGAGCTACCACTTTTGACCTGAAACCTAGAGGTCACCAGTGGCTACAGAGAACAGCCAGAGAGAGCGACAACCAACGGAAGCATTTGTCACTGGGCCACGGAGTTGAGAAAGTTGCCATTTCTGTTTGATGTTCTTCATGATTCACTACATCACTTTATAAGGGAAAGAGTTATTGTAGGGCCAGTGCAGGCATCCAACCCTTCTGCTTGAGGGTGCCGTGGTGAAAAGAAAAGCAAAGAACATATCAGCCTACACAACGTGGATGATGGTTTCCAGAGGTGGAGGAGTAGGGACAGGAAATGTGTCAAGTGAACTGCTTTGACTCTTGATAACTGATGTAACCACCATGCCTGAAATGTATCATAAACCAGGCTATACTCAAATACAGATACTAATATATAATGACATCTTATTTATTTGATACAGAGAAGTTCAATCGTTCAACTGGTTTCCTGAAATTGAGATGTCAAAACAAACACCATATTTTAAGCTGTCTTTACTATGAGATAAACACACTCCTAGGATAAGAAACACAGCGGACAGATAATGTTTTCCCTTACACTTTGACACTAAAGGCAAGGGCTATTTTTTGCGAAGATATGCACAGACACACATGAAAGAAGCCCAAGAGCAGATTAGTTTGCATTCAAAAGAAAGGAATAAACAAGTATTGAAGAAGAGAACACATGTAATGAGCAAGGGAAGGCAAAGCAGGAAGGTGAACAGGATAAACTGATAGATGCACAGATCATAAGCGAAGGAATTGGAATTCACAGAGACTGTGTCCTCATTTACTTCAGTTTGCCTCTGCAGAATCCTAATTAAACGGGCTCGGGATATAGCTCAGTGGCGCAGTACTTGCCTGGCAATCACAAGGTCCTGAGTTTGATTCCAGGTACCAATAAAAGGAATCCTAATTAAGGAAATGGTCTAGTTTGATATGTATAGCCCTAACTCCCTAAAATTATAAAAGTTGCTTTCTGTCATTACCTCTTTCGTGATTATGAATCACTGACCTCCTTAGGAAGTCTGATTAAACTTCACTTACCATACCACAACACTGCAGAGTAATTGCATGGAAAGCATTTTGTGCTCAATCATAGAAGCAAATTTTATATACCGTAATTGTAATTTAGTAATTGTAGTGTATGGTTGTATTTGGTCAAAAGTCAGAAGTGCTGTTAATATATTCAGCCCAGCTATGTATATGGTAAATATCTAAAGAGCCTAAAAACTTTTCTTTTTTATTGAAAGAAAAATTCAAAAAGAATACAGTGATCCATTATTTGTTAGACGTGCATCACACAAAGCAGCTGTTTTTCACAGAACATTTCACTCCTACCAATGCTATCTTTTTCATTTAGCTCATCTGTCACAGGGTTTCAGCAGTGCCTGAAAACTTGCTTCGTTTCATCCACATTTCACAGATTCCTCATTAAACTTAACAATATTCATGATGTGTTTCTAAAAGTAAAACTTTACAAGATTCAAATTTTATGGTCATTAAGGTATTTTTTTTCTCCCACTGGGTAAAATAATCAATTGTTTAACTTAACAGAAGCTATAATGGCAAAGTTGATCTGTCCTGCCGTTGAAATTATTAAACAAGAAAAAAAAAGAATTCACAGCCCCAGATTCAACTGAGCTTTGGCGTTTCTCTGCCTAGAAGCATTTATTACCTTATTGATAAATGATGTGCTCCACATGTAGATGCTGTATTACCCCTTTCCATGCCCCCACTTGATTCAAGTGTTCAATTCCCTAATTAGGCACCTGTTAAACAATGGAACTTTGTTTTCTGCACATAATATTGGTCTCTGCTGATGTAACTTGAATAATAACAACTCCTTTCTCATGAGAGAGTAAGTTGAATGCTAACATGCCAAGCAGGAAAATTCGACATTTACATTATATTAATCCCTAGAGAGTGAATATGGCATTATTATTAGAAAAAGTCCCAAATTTTAATATGCAATAATGGAAACAGAAGCTCAGTAATTTTCAGCACAGGAAATATTGTATGACTGGTACCAATGTGATGTCATAGCTACAGTTTTCTTAACTGTTGATTTTATGAGGTCTTATTTTAGGGGAGGCCATTTATTATCCCCCTTCACTTTGTTCATCAGTACGGATATATATCAATACGTTCTGAGAAGTGAGACAGAATTTTCTCCTTTTTAAAATTTGCAATATTAAAAAAATCCATTGAACTTGGTCATTAGCTTTATTAAAAAGCTGTTCAAAGGAAATAACCAAGTGAACAGTGAAGAGTAAGGAAGCACTTTGAGCTCTCATGAGTCTGGGTGGTCAATAAGCACAATGACCCACATCAAAAATAAAAAAAGCCTTTATGCATCTGCTGTAATAAAAACAGTGACCAGTTCTCTCATGATCCATCCACAATGAGAAGCAGCACATGAAGGGCCCATGGCCTGCAGTGTGGGCGGAAGGAATTATCTAGCTGCACAGGAGCCTCAGACAAAAATCTATTGTTTACTTTTGGACTGAAGAGGCGAGCAAAAGAGAAAGAGGAAGATGGGGACTACAAAGTACTGAGAGTCTAGCAAAGTGTCCTCATCAGCGTCCTGTACTAGAAAGGTCTGGGCAGAGGCACCTACAGCTCCTCAGCTGAATTTCCCTGTTAGAAGCCTCCCAGTGGAGACACCGGGGTTGGGGATTCCCAAGAGTATGCATTCTTGGCCTGTGGGACCTTGAACTTTAGACAGCAACTCCCTCAAAAAATAGTAGTGTAGCAGGGTGGTATGAGGAGGGCAGCTTTCCCCAAGGGCCTGTCAGGCAAAGCTTGAGTAATTGCCTTTGGTCAAGTCTGAAGGATCACAACAGAGCTGGCATTTGGACCTGAAACTCGACTCTTCATACTAATAATGTCAGATTTAACCACTGCTTTCCACAGCTGTGAAGACCTGCAACATTCATGATCGGCATAGCAGAAGCTGATATTGCCATTTTTGATGGCACACACCAAAGGTTAGTTCAAACTTCCTATTTTATAAAAAAAGAAGGTCCATTTTATATAATGTTGTATTTGAGATTAGCAGATTAAAATTCTATATGACTGTTATTTTAGTGTTCATGGAATTCCTGACCTTGGATCCTAGAGCGTGTGACATTTACTGTGTGGATGAAATACTATCTCAACCAATGACTGACTGGTTTCTTGGCTGGAGTTTACTGCAGCAATGGGTATAGCTTCACTGAAAGAGAAACAGAATCTTTTTTCTTAAGATGAAGCATGGTAAAGAAAAAGTATGGCCTACAGTGATGCGGTTATAAGTTGCAATAATGAGGAGAACAGTATTGCTGAGCTGGTCTTTGATTTCTTGTTAAACTGCACATACTTGTTAAACTTTTGTTGCTTGTTAAACTGTACATAACATGCAGTAAATGCATCTGACTGAAGTAATTTTTCTATTGTAGGAAAGTTTCTGACAATATTAAAAAGTAATACTAAGGAGAAAAAAGTGTTGCTCATCTTCAAAGAATTTTGAAACAATAATGGATAGAGAATCTGCAATAGCTACAAAAGCAAACAAATATTTCTTTACCCCAAAATCAAAACATTTTATCAAATACAGTGCCCATTCAGATTTAGTTCGCTTTTTTTCTTTTACACAAAGAGAAATATGTAATACAGAGCAAGGAGAACAAAATAGTTTCAGGAAAATTAGTATTTGTATATATTATAAAACTCAATCCCAACAAATACATATCAGCTCTAATCCTTGAAAAATGTTTATTAAATTTTGATTATGTAACTTTTTATTAATTTACAAATCTGTTTTAAGTTAGAATTTTGTTTGTATTATCAAAGATATGAATAGAGCCTGAGCACAGTATTGAATATATAATAAGATTACACACATGGAAAACGTGTGGCATGAAAGGATGTAGTACACATAGTATGTCCTTTTAAAAATTGTGTAACTCAGTGACATATGATACTCAGGCTGGAAATCAGGTACGTCTGGTTCATATTATCCTGCTGTCACTGAGTGTCAAGGCACACAGGGCATTAATTTATAACCATTATAATGGTTAAATTCACCAAATGAATGGAGTTATTGTTAGCAACATGAGAGTAATAAGTATAAATGCCTTTGAATTATGCAGGGATATTTAGAACCAATTTTAGATTGGTCAAATATTTTGGAGAAAACAGATACATTGATACAATATATTTTTCCTAATCAGATATAAAAATACTAACTATGGAATAACATATCAGGATTCAAACTTACTTGGATTATCACAGGCTATATTTCTTTATATTCCCGATCTCAAAATAATTGGGTTGTGTCTAAACTTTGAACGTTCCTCTTTTTCAGTTAGTTCCTTCATACTTCATTTATAAACAGCTTTGGTGCTTGTGATCTTACGGTTTTAACAAATGTAAATATTGTAAACAACTGTAACAATGATTTAGTGTCATAGATTCAAAATGCTGTTCCTCAAATACATTTGCCTATACAATCATTTGAATTACGTTGATAAATCTGGAGATGTAGTTACAGAATAGAACTAAATACATATTGTTTAATCAAATGCAACAGAGATGCCTAAAACAAAGGCTCCATTTACAGCACAGAAAATCACATTCTTGTCCTGATTCCCCTATTTATTTTGCTGGAACATTAACCATGTTAAAATGACACTGACAGCGCTGTAGCAATTTGTGTTGTTGTTCTGCTTGTGCATTTTTGGTTTCCTAAACAGGCAAATGGCACAGCAAATTACATGGGTCTTCTTCATGCTAAGTCAAAGAAAATTTCTGGTTGGAATGAAATTATCTTTGATATTTGAAATGAGAACCTGATATAAACAAGCACAGAGTTCTAAAAATGATTGATGAAGCAAAATTCAATTAGCTTTTTCTTAGCTCGTTCATCGTTGCAGCTTAATCAAATATGAGAAACTGCAGAACTTTTTAGAGTTGTAACATGTTACAGCCTACTTTAAATGTCCTGGCACAGAATCAGAACTATGATCTTGAAATGAAAATTGCTAGACTACTTCAACTGTTTGAGGATAATATATTATTTTATTTCATTCATCCTATGTCTTATAAGCATCATGAAAGGAACATCTAGGGTACAGAAATGCTTATTTTCAAAGATAGAAAAATAAGAATTTTGTAGCCAAATAATATCATAATGTCTTCCACCTTTTGATTTTTCTATAGATTTTCACCTGGGCTAGTACATACTTATAAACTAAAAGTTGATCTTCCATTATATGGATTTGAATAATATGCATTTATGTATGTCATCAATGTAACTATGACCCACTTCTTACTTAATCTTTACATAGGATTCCAGGCTTTTGTAATGTGGTAAAATAAATAATGTAACACCATCTCCTGACCCTAGCCTCCAGAAACGTACTAATTCTATGCAGAAATGTACGGAAAAGCTTTAGAAAACTCCTCACAAGGAAGAAGAGGAAATACCTAGGCAACAGAATCAAAACTAGAACTTCAGTGTACAGCGCATGAAATGAGCTGGCTATAAGGCCGCGTGGAGATCTCAGTATTCATTGTCATCTGAGTAAGAGCTTCGTGTTGAGACTTCCAGTCAGAACTAAGCCTTTGAAAACTGTATTCATTGGAAATGGGTGAGAAGAAGAGGTTATTTATTGGACAAGAAGATCATTGGTCACCCAGTATGACCTCATGGATGCTAGAGGAGGAAAAATATATTGAGAATTCAAGCAATAGGCGCGCATCTGCTGGTACTTGCTTCAGTTTAATGTTATGGTTCTCGAAAGCCTTCAGAAGGAATTTAGCTATAAATTTAAAGGCAGTCACAGGTGTGGGATACTTGGAAGAAGCAGAAACAAAGTCTCCGTAGCTACAATTTTTACAATTAAACTCTGAGAAGGGGACTTCACAACCCAGACACTAAAATAAAAAGATCCCCTATCAGACAGAATGACTATTATGATAAGCAAAATGAATGGAAGCTTTAAAGTTTATGCTGTTTTAAAGCGAACTGCTAGGTATTATGAAAGTTGTGTTACAAATTATTTAAAGTATATAAAACAGAAGATCAAGAGAAAAACAAAGTAAAAAATAATTAACTATAAGAATGTATGAAAAGACCTAAATATACGATTGAGAAATAAAAAATTCCCACTAAGATTTACAACTTGATTAAGAAGTTAAAATATTGATTAGAGACCAGTGAATCCAAAATTAATGAATAGAAAGCAAGACAATAACTAACATGACTGTGGGCTTTTTCTAAAGAAACATGAAATGGGAAGAATGAAATAAAATATTCACTTTGTAAATGTTATCACCTTCTCTTCCTGGATATTCTTTGCAGATGTGCACACTCTTGGTGTCTAGCTTGGTTACTGGCTACTGTACTGTATTCTTCTGTGCTACTGTACTGTGTTCTATGCATGATCTTCATTCCTCTGACCTCTTCACTTTGGGCCAACCAGGGCTCATTCTATGGACTACCTCCATCCTCTCTGTGTAGCTTACTTTACCATCTCATACAAACCTATAACTTCAAATATCCTCTCCACACTAAGTACGGCCAATTTATATTTGACATGTATTTTATACATATATATCTATGTATGTATATGCCTGCACAGTGCCCTAAATTAATGTCTTTAACTGACATAACTGACAAGATTTCCCAACCCTTCAGTCTGTCCTCTTATGATGTTCTCTACCTTACTTCCACCTAGCTCTTTAAAAAGTTATTTCTTTTCTTTTCTCCTAAAGCACATTTAACTCACCAAGACCTCCTGTAGTCTTAAGGCTGTAACCATGACTTACTACTGTTACACCTCTGACCACCCTAGATCCAGCTACCGTTACTGTTCACTTGGGTCACTACTGTAGCTTTCTAACTTGATTCCTCAGTTCTCTCCTCATTTCCTTCAATCCATTTGATGGGAAGTCAAATGATGTCACTTTTTTTCTCAAAGGCCTATTATAGCTTTCCAATTTATCCAGACGATAGAAAAAACAATGTATGCTCCCTTATAAAGTCACCTAAACTCATGTTGATAAGCTTTCCATGCTGAAAATTCTCTACCCATCTCCTGCCAGTCATACTCAAGTCACAGTAGCCTCCTCTAAAATCTAGGCACCATGTTAGCTCAGTTTGTTTCTGCAAGCTTTTGCTCTGCATGAAATATTTAACCTCCTGATATACATGTTGCTCTTCCTTCACCTCTTTGATCATTCACTTTATTCTAATATCATTTTCTCTGTGAGTCTTCCTCTTGTCAGCCTGAAAGCAAATGCACCAGCTATCTATAGATCGAATCCTTTAAAATTGTGAGCTAAGATAAACCTTCCTTTTTTAAAGTTGGTTCACTCAGGTATTTTATCATAGTAACTGGAAGCTGACTAACACACCTCACAACAGTCTGTCATAATTCACTTTATGTGATGTATGTTGAACTTCACTGTTCAAATGTCAGTGTTTGCAAAGAGAAAGAAAAATCTATTGTTTTTAAAAGTGGTGCAGTAGGGGCTGGGGATATAGCTCAGTGGAATAAGTGCTTGCCTGGCAAGCACAAGGTCCTGAGTTCGATCCCTAGTACCGCAAAAAAAAAAAAAAAAAAAAAAATACAGACATAAAAGTGGTGCAGTGCTTCAAAATAGGCAAGCTCTTGGCAAAATACTTATCAGCTTTATTTCATTTCACTCTCATTTATAATTGCAAATGTACTTATCCTCAAGACTCTGATTAACATTTCTTGTTTCTCAGCTGTCCACAACTCCCCATGGCATGCTATCCAGTTTGTCTCAGATATCCTCCCCGAAGAGCTAAAGACACCATAATACTGTAGTACATACATATACATGGATATAGCAGCACAATTCATATTTGTTAAATCTTGGAAATGACCTGTGTGGCCATCAGCAGATGAATGGATAAAAGTGTGATATTTATATGCAATAGAGTACCACTTTGACAAAAGGAAAGATAAACTTGAGGTTTTGGGAGAAAAATGGATATACTTTGAGACTAAGTTAAGTGAAATAAATATAACACACAACCTTAAATATTGTGTGGTTCTCTGACATGAGAAATCCAAAATATAAAAAAACACCAAAATAAAAGACAGATAGTAAAAAAATTGAGCTAAAGCTTTTGCAAAAGGAAAAGTGACTAAGAGGTGGAGGAATAGGAGGAAAAGTAGATGTAAACATAATTAAGATGTGTTATGTGCATGTACCAGCTCCCCATGAGGGGAGGAATCAGTATGTACTGCAAACAGGCACTAATTAAAATTCTGTAAAAAGAGTAAACAGGGTAGAATGTAGTCCATTCATTAACTATTTCCCCATATTTTAATGTCAGTGTCCTTAAAACTCCACGTATTGAAAAGGACCTCATTTAAAATGTACTTTGAAAACATGCAGAGTTGTGTGTTGCTTTAATTTTATTTTAGAAAAGGAAACCAAATTCCATAGTTGAAATACTCATTGCATATTTTTACATGTCATTTAAACAAAAGAATCTCAATGGTTAAAGAAAAATGTTATTAATTACCATGCATTATGATAAGACACTGAATCCTCAGTATCCAGTTGTCTTTGAGATCCTTTTTTCTTTTTGTTTTAGGCAGGGTCTTCCTATGTAGTTCCTGCTGGCCTTGAATTTGCAGCAATCCTTCTATGTCAGCCTCCCAAGTGCTGGAAATACAGGTGTGCACTGCCATGCCTAGGATTTGAGATGTTTTTGAAGAGAAATCTACAAAAGATAAGAATTGGTTGACTGCAGGTATTTGTAAGGTTAGAGAGATGTGTTATGAAAAATAACATTCACTGTGTAGCCATTCAAACGATGTTTACCTGTGCTGTTGGATGGCCTTATCATACAATCAAAGGCTCTCTCTGTTCCTAGAGCCTCCATATCTCATGATTACCTTAAGTGAAATGCTTTAAAGGCTCACTGTGAGAACTGTTTGCCTCTGGTAGACGTGTCGCCACCAGGACGGTCATGAGAGTGCTGCAGCTCCCCGCAGTTGTGAACCCTCGCACCTTCTATTCCTCCCTGTTTTATCTTGGGCATCTGAAAAAGCATAGAAAGAGGAAAATTCTTCATTGTAATAGTTTCCTGGATTTCAGATGTAGATCTTGGTAACTTACACATTTAACAAATTTTTCAACTTTTCAGAAAGTTACTTGGTCCATAGTTAGATTTTGAATAAATGTACATGCCTTGTACATATCCCCTTACAATGGTAGAGAGGCAATAAAATGATGCTTCATTAGGTGACAAGGAAACAGTACAAGTGGTGCAGCGGGCTTCTGATGACATAGACCGTTCCATGTAGGTGAAGGGAAGACACAGAAGTAAGAAAACTTTAGTGAATGAGGCAGTGTATTGTGGTACCAAATACTGAGTAAATACATAAGTTTTAACACTACAAGTGCAACATATTTAATTAGTTTAGTCTGAATTAGAGCAGAGATGTGAAGACTACAATTGTCAAATCTCCTTAAGGGGTTTTTGATTAAATTCTGTTAAGCAAATCTTGGGTTTCCTTTATTTGTTAAGGTTTCATAGGGACAAAATAATTGATACATGATGTCTTCCCTCAAGTTTAGCCTTGTTGATTAAAGTGGTGAATCTGAGAATAAATCCCACGCTGGAGCAGAGTACGTATTCTTACAATTTATGAAGTTAAAATCCAATGGATTATCTAGTCTAATAAAAATAGGAATTGCATACACAGCTTTCCTGTTATTTTGATGATTTTTAAGAAAATGATAAACATGAGAAAATTTTGGAGGAAGTTCTTTCTGAGCAATGAAACACATTTCCTCTAAAATCATATTCATCATCCAGGCTCTGTTAAGGACTAAATTGTATCTCTTTAAACATTCATGGTGAAGCTCTGACCCGAGTCCTTCAGAATGTGACCTTAGTTAAAGATAGGGTCTTTAAAGGGGCAGTAGGGTTAAAATTAGGTTATTACAGTGAGCTTTCATCCTGTACAGCCAGGTTGCTTATACGAAGAAGAAATTTGAACCCAGGCTTGTACAGAAGGAAGACACTGCGAACACAGGGAGAAGGTGCCATCTACAAGCCAAGAGAGAGACCTGGAGCAGACCCTTCCTTCACAGTCCTCAAAAGCAATAACTCTGCACACTGTGATCTCAGACTTCCACCACTACAACTGTCAGCATCCAGAGCAAACTTGTGCAGCCTCTTAATTCCAGCGCAATCCTCATCACGGGTGTGAGATGGATTTTATGCTTTTGAGAGTGTGAAACAACATCAGCCTCATTTTTCCTTTTCACTCAAAGATTTAAATATTTTACCTGTACAAGCATTCAGTCCTTACATGAGTAATCATGAAAGGTAACTTCTCAGATTGCTCTCATTTCACGAATGAGAAACTAGATATTAAAAAGTGCCGTGCCAAAATCCCGGCAAAAGCTAGGCGTCAAGTGCAGGGAGTCTATCTCCAAAACTTGTCCTGTGCTTTCAGCTGTTTTCTAGCCATATGCATTTGTCTTAGTACTGTTTTGAATTTTCAAGGGTAGCCTGATTTAAGAATTCCTTATGTGATATTTATCTGAATGATATTTTCATATGTCAAATTTTCTGAAGAGGAGTAAAGAAATAGTTCCTCTCTCGAGAGGTAGAGATGGTTTCTTTCCTCTTCATCCAAAGTATAAGTAACTTAAAATTATTGAATGGAATGTAAAAATATCATTTTAATATTCCATTAAATGCAAAATCAGATTTTATTTTATTATTTATTTATTTTTGTGGTACCAGGGATCAAACTCAGGACCTTGCGCTTGCCGGGCAGGCACTTGTTCCACTGAGCTACATCCCCAGCCCCAAAACCAGATTTTAAAGTAATATACATCGGCTATGTAGTCTTCAGTTCCCCAAAATTCTTTATCTACTAAAAATCTTTATTTCTAAAATATCAGGAATAACTTTATAGTACTAGTTCTTTAGAGAAACCCTTTCAGGTGAACTCACTTTTTCTGATTCACATAGAAATGGAAAGTTGAGCATATTAAATATTTTAGAGATGTAGAGCAGGATAACTGATGTGTGGAATACTGTATATAGTACTCCTACTGAGGTAGTAAGGCGAAGATAGCCAAGACTGGGCACCTCAGCACGAATCAAGTCGGTAGTATCACAGTATACTAGTAGTTATATTCTCCATTACTGCTTATTTTTAAGATGAAGAAAAATAGTGTATTTAAGATTATGCTTGATGAAACATTTAAAACTATTAAGCTGAAGAATCTCTTCCTGTGAATAAAAATCTTTGTTAATTTTTGTGACTAAATATGAAGTACACATAACATTCTTGGGCTAAGCATTATAGTGTGACAACCGCCTGAAAAAGGAGCAATTATTTAAATAGTAAACTGAAGTGATTACTTTTTTTTATGAAACACTACTATTTTCTCAAACTTCATGATCATATAAGCTATTGTTCACAGCTAAGTGGTTTGTAGACATTTCATCAAAGAATGAATGCAGTGATACTGTAACTTTAAGGAAAATTACTGACAAAATTTGTTGTAAAAATAAAATTTGAATTTAAAGGTAAAGTTAGATTTTAAAAATGGTTTACCCATTACTGTGAAACTCATGGTTTCCCAATATTTACAGATTTTTCTGCAAAAGGTATAGTAATATTAATAAATGTGATTTATAATGAAATACATCAATACCAAAAAGATCCCCATAACTTAGTGTATCAGTATTTTTCAAATGAAGGGTGCAAGGTATGTATATGTATGTCTTTAAAGGGCAAAGACAGACCAATGGATTTTACTATAAAAATTCACTGTTATTTTAAAATTATACATTGAGAATAAACTTTAATAAACAATCACTTGCTGAATTTTGCTATAGAATCAAAGAAGAATTTACAAGATTATATGGGAAAGGTATTAAAATATTCCTCATTTTTCAACTGTATGTTTTTGTGAAGTTAGTTTTTTTTTACTATATTTCAACCAGAACAATGGTTTTGGATAATGTATAATAACTTGAGGAAAGAGGCAGATACAATAACCCAGTTCTTTTCTCATGATTCATCCATAAAGAGTCTTGCAAAATTGCTTTGTTATTTAAGTTTTTGGGAAATGTGGCTATTTTAATAAAATGTTACTTATATTAAATATGCTTATTATTCTCTTTAATTGAACTAATATATATTTTGAAAGTATTTCTTTTAATTTTATATGGTTAATAGTAATAGTTACAATCCACATTTAAAATTTATGTGAAGTACTTCACATTCTTTAAAGTGTAATGTGTCCTGAATCCTAAAGTTGGAGAACTCCTGGCTTATACTATGCTGGTTTAATTATCTAAATAACAGCAAATATATGTAAATGGTTTCATCCAAATTACTTGAAAGAATGGATTATATACCTCTGCTACGAATGAATCATTTTTTTTTTATATATTCTCAACAGACTTTGCATTTTGAGCAATGTAACAACAGAAAATACATAACCTCCAGAATCATTTCATTTTCATCCGTTTTTGGATAGCTCTGCAATAAGACAGGTTTTTATTTTTATTTTTATTTTTTTTATTTTTTATTTTTTTTCCGGGACCGGGGATCGAACTCAGGGCCCTAGTGCTCAGCGGCAAGCACTTAGCCCACTGAGCTGTACCTCCAGCCCCCAGGTTTTTATTTTGAACTCTTCTCAGTAGTCCTGAAATTCTACAACTGTACCAGTATGGCAACAATTTCAATTAACACTAAAATGTAATAGCTACCACTCTGTTAGTATAGGCTAAATGGGTTGGTACTAGCACCAATATATTGCATAAAAACAAGATTGACATCAAATACTGTTACTCAGATGTCAAGCTCCTCACTTTCTAGTAACTGGTGCTAAATCAAATCAGTACTTCAATCTTTTGGAACAAAAGGAAGGGTAAATATTATTCACTATCAAGTCATCTTAGGCTGATATTCTGTTACATTAAAATTCATTAGATTGTATCACTAACCTAATGGCCATTTCATGTTATTTGCAAATTTTTAAAAATATATTCAATGTCTATATTCATATTATAGACTAAAATATTTTGAACAAATATCTCTACAACCTTCCATGCACCCCCTCGCCATATTTCTTTTCTTATCCACTGGGGTATACGAAAACCCGTAGCAAATAGCAAGGTAAATTCAAATAGGGAAAAAGAAAAATTAGATTAGTCATAATGACTTGTATTAAATGAATCTAAAAGTATTCCTAATGATTAGCACTTCCCCTTTCTAAACATATAAATTGTGCATATGGTATCTAATTGGAAAACTTTACCCAGGATCTGTACACTTACATCTGCTTAAAATTATAGAATCTAACGCCTTCTTGAAAACACACATATGCACACACACACACACACACACACACACACACACACACTCTTTCCTCTACTTAACAAAGCCCTTCCTCTTAACTTGAGAAAAAAAATCATAGACACTCATGAATTTGTTTGTTTTGCAGAGTTTAAGGAGAACAATTGCCTAAAAGAATTTGGGAAAACCGAAGAAGAGTCTAACCACACAAAACCATCAGACCAGTAGTGTCATGGAGAAGTTTAGTAAACATTTTTACTAAACAAGCTACAACTTCTTGTTTTTCTTTTCCTCCATGATTCATCTGACAGCAATGCAACCCCTTTCCTCAGTGAGTTGGAAATTCCTTTCAGTTTACTGATATGTAATTGTGCCTCAATGTTTGCTGTCAGATTATCTTCAGATCAGGTTCTTCCCTTTGAGGGACTTTTCTCTTTCCTCTACTTAACAAAGTCCCATCCTCTTAACTTGAGAAACAGTCCTGCAGCCACAAGACCTACACAGCTATGTCAGTCCAGGACTTGCATTCACATGACAGTACTGCCTCTTATTGGTTGTAGAGACTGAAGGATACTTAGGCAATTTACTGAATATAGTTTACCCTAGTCTTGTAATTGCATAATAATACTCCTCCTACTGCAATTTAGGGATAGTGAAATTATGTACTCAAAGTATAAGGCGCAGCACAAAGTTTTAATGTATTTCAGCTTTTATGGTCATTCAACATCCATCTTTTACACTTACTGATTTTCTTACCTACCTCTTGTGTTTTTTGTTCTTTCATGTCTCATTCGCATACTACTGTATCTGTAGATTCTTCTAAAATGATAGACTCCCATGAATTTGTTTGTTTTGCAGAGTTTAAGAAGACCAATTGCCTAAAAGGATTTGGGAAAACTGAACAAGAGTCTAGCCACACAAAACCATCAGACCAGAGGTGTTTCATAGAGAAGTTTAGTAAACATTTTTAAAGATATAATAATGGCCCATGAATTTTTCAAGGGAATTGACAAGAAAAGAAAAAATATTTTGTTTCTTTTATGAACTATAACACTGGCACACAAGCTTTAAAACACTGCACAAAGAAAAAATATAAACCTATTTACTTGTGAATATTTATCAAAAATTTCCAAAATTTCCAAAATTTAAACTCATTCCAACTCCTTAGTAAGAAAATAGTATTAGGAGAACTTATTAACAGGAAGGGGAAAACTTACATAATTATCTTCATAAATGCCTCACTGCTATAAAGGACATTATTGAAACAATTTAGAAAAACTGAACCATGCAAATTAATGACTATGGAATGGGAAGTAAATTTTTACCTCCACCTCCTTAGTTTTTTTTTTTTTAAATTTTCCAGAGCTGAGAATTGAATTGGCTTAAGTCTGATCAACAAGAGGAAAACATACACTCTTATTTAATACTACAAATTTTATTGGTACAGGAATATTTATAAGCAAATGGATTCCCAGAGCCACAGTGAGTTGAACACTCACAGGTTGAATTGGACCAAGAGTAGTTAATTATAAAAATGTGACAAGACAAGGAGCCTGGGGCTCAGGGAACTGTGTAGAGGTGGCCAGGAAGACAAAGCTCCTTTGTGCAGACTTTCCTGGGCCTCCGCTTCTTTCTCTTGGTGATAAGAATAATTCTTTCTGGCATAGGGAGGACATATTTCACGTGCAAATTTTGTCTTTTGTTTTAAGAAACAAATCAGAGTGATGTTTTTATAAAGTGCCTTCAGCTCATAAAATTCTTAGGCCAAACTTTGGATGATGAGTTCTGAACTCATTCAATACACTTGTGAATTTTTTATTTTGACTATTCTACTACATTTACATAAAAGAATGATCTTGTTGTTTTTACATGTAAAGGAAAATCACATTTGCATACATTAGTCTCCCTTCCTTGCTGTCTCAGTGTGAGTGTGTGTGTGTGTGTGTGTGTGTGTGTGTGTGTGTGTGTGTGTGTGTACACGGGAAGGGACAGAGAAGAACAGAGCAAATGCAGTAATGTATTAACACTTGGACAATCTGAGTAAAGTATACACGGGATATGTTTTACTCTTCTCGTAATATTTTGTAAGTTTGAAACTATGTCAAATTGCAAAAGAATAAAATAAGAAAGACACAAACCTCCACGGAAAGAAGTTGCATTAATAATGCATAAAGATGTGGTCTTTCTGCTACAGACAGAGTAGTTCTCAATCTAAATATCAGAGTATCTTGAGAAGATTATTAAAATTCTTTTGTACAATTTACTTCCAGAAAAATGAAGTCAATATATCAGAAGAAGGGATTCATGTGTTACGGTTTGAAGTGGTTGGTTGACTTGTTTTAAAAACCGCTCAGGTTATAGCACATAAGGAATGGTGTTGTACACCCCCAATTGATATGCTGCAGCTGTAACCTACATAGCGATGATATTGCAGTCGAGCCTTTGGGAGGTAATTAGGGTTCAATTAGGTCCTGGAGTGAGACCCTCACGCTGTGATTAGCGTTTGCTCCCCCTCCTCCCGCCTCTGAAGAGGGTGCATGAGGATGCAGAGAGCGGATGCTTCAGAAAGGAACTCACCTTGCCAGTTCCTTGACCTTTGACTTCCTCACCTCCAGAACAGGGAGAAATAAATTTATTTTTCTTAAACCACCTCATCAGAGGTTTTTTACTGAGGCAGCTTAGCTGCCAAAGTCTGGTGATTTCCAAGGTACAGGCTAGATTGAAAACTGCTGATTTGGACTTTCTGTAAATTTTTTCTCCATTAATCTTTTGGATGCTAGAAACTCTATTAGATACAACAGTTCTGCCACCCCTCCTTGATAATGTGGGAACTGAATTAAAACAAAGACTTTTTAAAATAGAAAAGCCAGACTATAATTTCTTTTTAACAAAGTTTATTTATTTACTCTAGCTCCATTCTAACTTTACTACAGAATTCTTTTTATTAAGAGGGAAATACGAATGTAAACTGCAGTTATGAAAGTAGCAGCGAGGGACAATTTTCACTGCGTATGCAGCACTTACTGAAGTACACAGTAAGTATGCTTCATACACAGCTACTGCAATGATTTGTTTTCTAATTTCTGATTTTGTAAATCCTTACTTAATAGGCTATTGTTATGAAATTAAAAATAAGCTGAAAAGGACAGACATTGCTGTGGGCTAATGTGGAAGGGAATTTGCATTACCTCATATCCTCACTCTATTATATAGACTGACTGTACCATATCAATATTTACACCGACTCCTTGAGGAACATCTTTCTTACCCATGTCAGTAATGTGCTTACACATGCTCATGCAATTCAGAACAAGGCAATTAATTCCATAAATGCCTTTATGATCCTCTACATATTTCGTGAAGGTCTTATCTCATTTGTCTTTGCAATTTTTGTTCGGACTCAGCTCACAATTTGTTTCCTCCATAATTTACTATTTTCATCAGTTCTTAACATCATTTTCCATGTCTGCAATACAGAGTAGCTAAAGCACAAAATAGACTGTTGTCCACATAAATAACAAAAGCAGCATCAAAACACTGAGTTTCTTTGATTAAACAGCAAACTTGCCATTTCAGTTAGGTTCTTTACATGGGTATGGGCTGGACCAGGGTGTTTTTAGTGAAGAGATGTGACCTTTCTGTTTTCATATTTACTACATGTAAATACTGCAGTAAATAAAATGTCAAGTGAGGTTAAAAAGTAAAAATCCATTTTTGCATTTGACTCTGTGTTATAATTTAGGTCTGGCTTTCTGGAGTCTAGATTTTTCTGGTTCACAGCAGAAATGACTTTATTCATCATAAAGCAGGTGAGTGTAATGTTATTGCAATTGCAAAGGATCACAGGAATCAGAGAGTATTGATTCCATCTGTAACTTCTAATCAAAATCTCTGCAACCTGTAGGTGCTGGCTCAGAGTTGCTAAAGTTGAAAGTGGTAGTGAATATTTTTCTTTCCCAAGGCTATAACTATATTTTTCCCACCCAACTCTAGAGGGAGGGCATAAAGAAGAGGGGTGGAAGGCCAATCCGAAACATGTTACCATTGCTCAGAGAGCCAGTGGGGAACTCAGCAGTGTGGGCAGCCACCATAACAAGATTTTGCCTAAAGGCAAATCTAGGCAGGCATTTCTTCCCTGGCTTGCCTATATGCTCTGCTCCAGGCTAAATGTATGCTTTCATTTACTTTCAAATCTACATTTTCAACAATTTCATTTGAATAGCAAGTCAAATTTCAGAGGTACTATATTTTTTAAAAATCACGTATATGCTCTTGTTCCTTCTTCTGTCTTAAATGACAAAACTGTGAAGCAATCTATTTATTGGAAAACTCTAAAGAGTAAGTAGAAAAACAAGTATTTTATAATTTTACCAGAGTTGAAATTTGAGATTGATTCACAAACCAGGAGCCAAGTGGTGGTCCCAGGGGCGCACACCTGTAATCCTGGCACTCTGGAGGCTGATGTAGTAGGATTGCCACAAATTAGAGGCCAGCCTGGACTATGTAGTGAGTTCAAGGCCAGCCTGAACTATATAGCAAGACTCCGTCTCAAAAAGAAAATAAGTGTAAAGTAATAATCAAAATCTACGATAGAACATAAAGCTTCCTTATATGATCTGCAGCTGAAAATGATATGACACTTTAATAAAATTAATATAAGGACCATTTGAGTAAACATAACTGTGTACAAGGAAGAGAAAGATAGAAAGTGCAACAAGAAAATCTTTAAGACTGACAGTTACGTATACCAGATTCTTAGAAGCTGGAAGTTGATATGAGAACCTCAATATTACTGTTTTTATAAAAATATCAATAAATAGGCCCCATAAGTCTTTCAAAAATATCTTTTCACATAGTCATTAATTTCCATGAGAAACAATGTGACATACAGAATCCAAACCCAGGTGTTACTTCTCATTTACTAAGGTGACATTAATATGCACAATGAACAGAAGCCGGACCACTGAACTTACAGAAAGCTGACTTAGGAGAAACAGTGAGGCCACCACATAGACTGACTGTATTCATATTCTGTGGCACCATGGAGTGTAGGCAAGTTTTAATGGATTGTTCTTTACATCCACCTCAATATCGTCTCTGCACTAATATAAAAGATATCTATAAAGCTTCTGGAGGCCACTTAAAGAAATTCTCTCAGAAATTTATTATTACTTGAGAATGTTTGATTATTATTTTCACCTTGTTTCTATTATCAACATCTAACTTTCCTCTTCTACGTACACAGAAATGCATAATCACAATGATTGTAACATGACTGGACATTTGACCCATTTCTTGGGTTTTGCTAATAAAGAGACTGCTGGTACAAACTCTTTGCACTTGTGTCCTTGAACAAATATCACGCTGTGTTGTGCGCTGGACAATAAACTGTGGAGAAAGTGACATTGTACTTCTCTTGTGCTATGAGACTGAAGATGCCACATTTGAAGCCCAACTATCAGGAAGTATCGTGTCTATGCAAATCACAGAATTTTAAATGAATAATAGAATGTTTTAATCACTTAACTTTTATGGTAGAGTTATACATTAATAGATAAATACAATAAGCTTCATTAAACTTAAGTCTTTCTGGTCACCAAATGTCATCGTTATGGTGACTGTAAAGAAGACAAGGGTTAGAACATATACATTACATATTTAAAACACATTCAGATTATAAAAAGAACTCCTGCAAATCAATAAGACATTTGTAATGTAATCAATAAACTGGACAGAAAGATATGAGATATTTCACAAAAGAATCCATTAAAACAAACAGACAATAGTTACATAAAATATTTTCAAAACTATAGGTAGTCAGAAAGATGTAAAGGAGACCACAATAAATAGTTATAGTTAATTGTCAGTGGCTAAATAAAAAGTGTGCCAATATCAAATGTGGACAAGGGTTTCCACTGCAGGTAAAATTTCCTTACACTGCTGCTGACAGTGAATACTGGTGCAGCCACACTAGAAACACATTTGGCCATACTAATAGTGCAGAGCCAGAAATGGCACTCTTAGGCAGATGCTCGAGAGAAGAGTGCACCTGTCTACCAAAAGAAGGATATAAGAATGTCAATAAAGCTGTTATAGGCAACCAAGTTAGGTAAAAGTATTATAGGCAGTTAGATAGGGCCAAGCTCCAGAAGAAGCCAGTGCATAAGATGAAACACCTTATAACTGTGGGAGAGACAGGCACCGCTGTTGTGAGCCAGATCTCAAAATGAAACAAATGCGCCCACATACTTCCTAAGGATAGACATCATGGATTGGTATTCTAAATAGGTATCAATCACCTTGAGGAATTCAGAAAGAGCTACTAACCCAACCTCTTAAAGAAAAGCCCCCACTCTGTTTATGCCCGCTTGCTATGTGATTTGCCTCCCCATTCGATCCTGACTTAATCAACTTTACCTGAGCACTTATACTTGCAATCTTACTGGTTGACCATAGTTTTGTCCTACCTTATGCCCAATTTGCAATTTCCTGTTTTTCCCACCTTGGACCTGCCTTGTACTATGGATTTGCTCTATAAAAATTCTTAGCAAGTGTCCTTGGCAACCCATTCAAGACCCCTTCTGTCTCTCTCTCAGGCAGAAGCTTCCTTTCCTGCAACAAATATATTCTGCTCTTAATTTCCATTGTTCCTAAAATTCATTCTTTGATTTTAGAGAACACATGTACTCACTTCGGCAGCATGTACATATACTAAAATTGGAATGATTTTAGAGAACGCATCATATTATACACCTAGCGGGTTGGGAGTTTCTTTCCCTCATGTCAAGACTTTACTTATAATAGCCAAAGCCTAGAAACAATGAACAGTGGAATAAGTGTTTCTCAGAAGAACTGAGTTGTCTGAGATACCTAGAAGCAGCAAGAAGGTAGGAGCCCACTGTAACCATCCCACGGCTCTCAACAGTTGGGTGCAGATCCTGTTACATGGCTTGTGGACACCATGATTTAGGGGCCTGTTCCTGAATCCTGTAAATAACTCACCTGCAGACATACCCAACCCGCTGATGTATGCTCCCCTTTGTCCAATTCCCTGTTTCTTCCTCTGTGTGTGAATCTTAATAACATGTGCAAATCTTAGTTGCTGGTTTGAATCTGCGGGTTTGAGAGAAGGCATAGAACCTTGAACACTTCAGGATACTGTCCAAGTCAAAACGAACACTCTCTGCCCCACCTTGCCTTGCAGAAGCTCAAAGCCCCTAAGTCTGAGAGCTATCCCCTCAGAGGAAGTGAGAACAATACGGCTAGATGGGCCGGCTTCAAACTGGGGTCACCAGCCAAGATCCTTCTGTCTCACAGCCATTCGCACAGAGGATGAACGCTTCTCCACATGGAAAGGCAGCGATGCCAGTCTTCACAAATACGAATAATCAAGGAAATAAAACTCCAAGAAGGGGAACAAAATACAGCGGCACGACCTGGTTCCAAAGAAATGGAAATCAAAGAATTCAAAGTAATTACCTTAAAGTTCCGTGAGGTAAATAGAACGAAAATAGGAAACTAAATAATACTAGGGAAAGAGTTCCATGAACAAAATGGAAAGATCATCAGAGATAAAATCTTCATTAAGAAAAAAATAACCTAGAAACTCTGGAGCTGAAGAACCCAAGGACTGAATTAGAAAGTTTAGAGAACACGGACGGCAGATTGAATGGAGCAGAATCATTGGTGAACTCGGAGACAAGTTATTTCAAATTAGGTAGTCAGAGGAACAAAGAAGCTATTGGATTTCAAAGAGTATTTACAACCTGTGGAGCTTATGGTGAATCCATTATTGGAATTCCAGAAAGAGGAGAGAGACAGAAGAAAGCTCACTGAGGTAAATACTGACAGAATTTCCTAGTTCTGGAAGGGAAAATAAGCATCCTTTTCTATGAAGTCTAGGACACTACAGATGGATTAAAATATAAAGAGATTCTCACCAACACAGAGCATAATAAATTCTGAAAAAACAAAGAGAAATAAAGTTTGATAGTAGAAAGAGAAAAACGATATCACATACCAAGGGACATTTGTAAGACTAATGGTAGGTTTCTCTGCAGAAAGCTTGCAGTTCAGGGATACTCTAATTACTGGATGAAAAGTAAAGCAAAACAAATGAACAAACAAAAGCTTTTCACGAATAATAATATACTAGGAAAAATATACCACCAGATTGAAAAAAAAAATCAAAAAAAGCAAAAGAAGTTCATCAGTACTAGAACCAAATTGCTAAATTGAATAAGAAAATCTCTTATAAACCTCATGGGGTAAAGTGAGCCTTCCTTAGGAACTTGGGTGCCCTCTGAATGTCCACATGTTAAACTCTAGATCTCCACAATAGAGGCGGAACCCTTAAAAGGTGGAAGCTAATGGGATCCTGAGGTCCATGGAGGAATGATCTTAGATGGAGATTGAGAGTACAGCCTCTGTCCCCATCTCCCTCCTCCCTACTTCCCCTTTCTGTCTTTCTGTCTCCCTCTGTTTATTCTGGCTGCTGTGAGGTGAGTAGCTTCCTCTACAACACATCCCTGCTGTGTGCACTGCCACAGTACAGGCCCCAAAACAACAAAGCCAACTGACTGTGGAGCGAAATCTCAAATTAGTCACAGTAGACCATGTTTTCTTTTAAAGTTTCTTATCATACGCATTTTGTTACATAACAGAAAAGTGACTAATGTAGTAAGTGTATAGGAAAGTTTTAAAAACTTTAATACTGTAATGGTGCTGGGTAAATTTCTTTTAAGTATGGTACAAAAAGTAAAACACAGGGCCTGGGATATAGCTCAGCAGAACAAGAGTCTCATTGGCAAGCCCAAGGTCCTGAATTCAATTCCGGGTACAAAACAATAAATAAACAAAATGTAAAACACCAAAGTATTAAAAACAACCCTAGCTACAACAAATGTTAATGAATATGCAGTATGAAACGTGAACTGTGCATTAGTAACCTAAAATGTAGTATAGAAATTAAGTGTAGAGTTTTTATATGAAATCAAAATTGTCATTATTACCTTAAAATAAGCTATGTAACTCTACAATGTTTGTGTAAGTCTCATAGCAATTATGTATTATATATGCATAAGAATTAAATAAAAAGTAACCAATGCATACTACTACTGCAAAAGTGTAAAACATAGGAAGGGACAACAAGAGAGGAAAAAAGAAATAAGATAGAAAACAATAAACTGGCAAAAGTTAACCTTTATATGGCAAAAATAACCTTAAACATAAATGGATTAAAATATATAAGAAATTCATTTTAGTTTTAAGGACACACTTATTCTGAAAGTGAATGGATGAAAACATTCATACCAACTGTCACCAAAAGAGAGGCAACATATAAATTAAGAAAATAATCTTATTTTTGGCAGTGCCAAAAAGCATAATGTAAGAATATGTTTTATCAAGGAGATAACATATGTCAACTGAATACTGTAATACATTAGGAAAAAGCTCTACATGAGTGTGAAGATATGTGAAGGTATCCCATATTCTTGGATCAAAAGAATTAATATTTTAAATGATCATAATACCCAAAATGAACTAAAGATTCAATGTAATGCCTATCAAAATTTCAATCACTTTCCTAACTGTTGCCTTGTAAGCAATAAGATTCATTTAAAAACCACAAAAGACCTCAAAACCCAAGACAGTGTTGAGCACAATAGAAAAGTACCTTGAGCGATCACACGACCTGCTCTTACAATTTAATACAAAACTATAACAGTCTTAACAGTATTGTATGTGCATAAAATCAGGCATAGATGACCAAAAATGAATGGAGTCCAGAAATAAATTCTTACATTTATAGTTAACAGATTAAAAAAAAAACACTAAGCAAAGGATAGTTTTTGCAATTAATGACATCTGGAAAATTAAATATCCATACGCAGAAAAATGAAATGAGACCCTAAGCTCACACTGGCCCCTAAAATCAACATAAAATGGATTAAAAACATAAGTCTTGAAACTGTAAAGTTCCTAGAATTAAAATCATAAGGGATAAGCTCCCTGCCTTTTGTCTGAGCAATGAGTTGTTTTGGGATATGAAACCTAAAGCATAGGCAACAAGAACAAGATACGCCTGATTATACCAATCTACAAAGCTCACACACAGCCACGAGAACAATCGATGGAGCGAAGACAGAATCTGAGGCATGGAAGAAAGTATTGGTTAACCTTCCCTCTGATAAGGTTAACATCCAAAATAGTGGCTAATATCCAAAGTATTTTGGGTCTCTTTCGCAGGTGACTCATTCTTAATGTAAATTTTTTTCGAATTTCTGTAAGTCAATTAGGTTTATCCTGGTATTAAACATCTTTTCCCTCAGTTAGGAAAATGTGGATTCTTTTCAGGTGCTAATGCAGGTCTTCTTTTGTTTAAATGTTTTTCTTTGACTGTGTGTTTGAATTTTTCTTGTTTTATTTATTCTGTTCTCTATAAACACTGTTTCATTAAATCCTACTTTTTATAATTAATTGTCTATCTCTTTATACTCTGTTCATTTCTAACTTGATTTTGTATATTTCCAGCCCTTTGTCCAATGATCGCTATTTGGGATATGCTAATTAAATTTTCATTACCTGTTTCTTTTTCTTGTTTACTCCCCTCTCCCCCAAGTTAGGTTGCCCAGTTTTAATCTATGATTGAAATTTGAGCAATTATTTTGTAGAGGACATAGTTTTAACTGTTCTTTGTTGGCACTGTTGCTTTCTCAAAATATGATACAATACGTGGAGTGATTTTACTTGTATAAGACAGACTCCTGGTCTGTCTTAGTTACTTTTCTCATTGTGGAAACAAAATCCCCAACACCTACAAGTTATACAAGGGAAGATCTATTTCAGTTTACAGTTCATAGAAGTTTCAGTCCATAGTCACCTGGTTCCAAGGCAGGGCAGTGTGGAAGAGGAGCATCACAGAGGACAAAATGTCCATAGCAGCACAGGTAGAAAGCAGCGGGGAGCAGCAGCAAGCCTCCCTTCCCCTTTTATTTTATCCAGCATATAAGCCTTTTGAGTGTTGCCACTCATATCCAGTGTGAGGCTTCCCATCATGCACACCCAGAACCATGCTAGTCCAATCAGTGAATTTAGTACCATATACCCTTAATCCACATTCACACACACTAGATGCAGTCAGCTCTGAAAACCCTCATCTAGGAATGCACGAGGCTTTGGGGGCACGTCTAGATACAGGCCATAACATGGCCTTTTGTTTTGGAGTATTTTTGCACAGTACTTTGGCCAGTGCATTCTGGGTTTCACTGAATACAGGCCTTTTTCCACCATCAGCTATGTGTGAAAATGTATGAGAGAGAGCAGAGGTCAATGAATTATAACGGCACAGCATGAACATTCTTGCTGCGCTTTCCAAATTTTTCTCTCTGAGGTCTTAACTAGGCCCCTTGATTCTTACTCTTTTTCACAGGCCCACTGACATTTTTGTCTGTTCAACAGCTTTGGCTGAAAGTGCAGGGCTGTGTGCGCCTTCATCCTGCTCCTCACAGCGTGGTTTGCACAAGGTATGGATGTTTCAGTGGGTTCTTTCCCAGCCTACTTGCCCCTGGCGCGCCTGTATGATTAATATGGCTTAATAGCATCTCCTTCTTTACTGGCTCATCCATGCAAACACTTCAATTTCTGGAAAGGATAATGGTCCTGCAGGAAGTAATGCCTAACTTTTAATGTTTTGTGCTCCTCTCATTCTGATCCTGATATAAGAAACAAGGTTTTCTTTTGCTTTCTTTTATTTGGCTGGTTCCTTCATTTCTGCTCTGGGCAAGCTTATTCCCTATTGCCTTAATTTTTAACTGAAATTCTGAATTGTTTAAAAGAGGAGTTTCCTTTTCTGTCTCTCATTCTCTTGTCTTGCAGAACTGAATTTGAGAGGAGACAGCACAGAATGACCTTTAATATCTTCTAGTAGATGTCAACCAACCTCAATATGTCTTTTACTGTAAAATAGTTGAGACACAGGGTAAAAAAGGAAAAAAAATGAATGTGATGGCGGAATAATGGCTGAATGCATTAACGTGTTTATAATTCTGCTCTTTTCCAAGGCCTGAAACCTTATATCACATATCATATTCACTTAGAAATCAGCAAACTCTGATTATATCACATAAAGTATTCATCTAAAATTTAGCAAACTCTGCATTGACTCAGCATTTACATACTATCTCAATAATGTATCATTTCATCTCAACATAGATCATGGGAATTCAAAGAAAACAAAAACGCATTCATGGTATAACATAGAAAAAATATGACAAACCTCTATAATATTCACAGCATTTTGCAATTTTTATAATACAGTCTAGGCCTCACAGAACTAGTGTCTTTCTAGATAGTGTACATAGAAACATTTTCTCAAGTTCCATTTTCCTCAAATATTTTTATTCACTTCAAATTTATTTCCAGTGGTTACTGCTGATTCTGGCTACCTCTTTGGATACAGGAATAGGGGTTTCAAGTGTTGTTGGAATGCATTTGGACACTGTGGCAATTTGGGATATTTGTGTTTGTGGGGAAATTACCATATCAATTTTTATGAAGTGAAAGAACAGAGTTTGAAGTCTAGAGATATTCAATGCTACTACATTGTTTGCAGTTCTGTACCAAAACACCTGAAATTTTGATGTTTAAAAGTAATGATCGTTATTTTCCACATGTTCTGTGGATCAGGATCCAGTTAGGTTTCATCTGGGTGCCTTTGATTTGTCTCTCTTGAGGTTTAGTTCAGCTCCTGGTGCTGCAGTGCAATCTGAAGGCTGCTGGAGGGAGGGACCCCATTAGTAAGGCAGTCAGTCCCTTGGCTGTTGATGGGTTTTTATTCCTTGCTCTCTGGCCTCTGCACAGCAATGCTGTGTGATGTGGCATTCGGTTTTCCCCCTGGTAAATGTTCTAAAAGCGAACGAGAGAAAGCACCTAAGACCAAAGCCACAGTCTTACAGCACGACGTCAGACGTGGCGCATACTATTATTTCACCCGTTTCTTTTCTTTTAGAGGAGACTGGATAAATTCAGCTCACAGTCAAGGGGGAAGGATGGCACAAGTTCATAAGGAGCAGGCACAGGAAACAAACACCATACTATCTTATGTAAAATTTTTTAACAAATCAAATGCTAAAGCTAAAACAGAACGGTGTTTGCCAGGGTCTGGTTTGTGGAGGAAACGGAAAAGCTGATGGAAGGGCACAAAGTTTCAGTTTCTCAGAATGAACAAGTGTTGGAAATTCTTTGTTCAGTTATGGCGACTATAGGTAAGGATAATGTTTTGTATACTTAAAATTTTCTAAGAGTCCATTGTAAATGGTATAGTTACAAAAATTATAAGTATATGATGTGTTAAATATATTAATCAGCTTGAGAGTGGCAATGATTTCACTATACCTAAATCAAACATCTTGTACACCTTAAAGATAGACATGATCTTGTCAATTAAACCTTACAAAGATAAAACCAAATTGGTACTAAAAGTAATACTGTGGCAGATTTGAAAATGAGTCACACACAACTGTGAAACCTATGGAAGTCACTCTTTTTTTGAGGCAAAGAGGTTTTTGACAATATGACAATATCTTGGATTATCTGATGGGTCCTAAATGCCATAGTGGTTTTGTTTTTTTTTTTGTAAATCAGAAAGGGCCAGTAAGTTATTAGGTAGACACAGAGGAAAAAGACGTGTGAAGACCTAAAGAGCCCTAGAAAAACTTTGGAAAGTTGTACACCTGTCTTACCTCCTTCTCAGCGGGAACTCAAGCAGAAGACCGCACTGCAGATAGAGCTCAGATCAGAAATAGCCAACGCGGTGATGGGTCTCGTGTGCCAAAGAGACAGTGGGCAAAATGTTCTGATGCAAAAGAGAATCGATGCATGCTACCTTTGGCCCACCTCGACTTCAGTATGTCTCAGCCTCGTTCTGCGGAAGACTTCCCTCTTACTCCACTTAAGATGAAGTTCTACTTTTCCAATCCTTTTGATGAAAGGATAAAGTTTCTTCTCTGCTTTGTCAAACCTGAGGTTCTTCAACTGCCATAAGTGGGACCGCGTAAGAGAAGCTCTGGGGCAGTCAGTAATAGAGACTGACATTGGAATGATGCGGTCTCAAACCAAAGGATGCGGGCAGCTGCCGGAAACTAGGCAAGTCTGGATTCTGCCCCACAGTGAGGCTGTGCGAATCCTTTATGTCCAGACTTCTGGCTTTTAGAGGAGCAGGAGAGGAAGGAAGGAAAAGTGTATGGGTGTGGTCGACCTCGATTTCAAAGAGAAGGAGAGTAGGAATGGATGAGGAGAATTTAATGGAAGTATTTAAAGAGGGAACACAGCCCAGTGTGCAGGTAAAGGGCAGAAACACTGCAAGTAAGAAGCAAATCCACAGCGAGCAGGAGAGAGCTGGAATAGTCAGGAAACAGCAGGAAAGCCCACCCACGTGGAGTACCGCGAGCAGGAGGAAGAGAAAAAATCGCGTCTTAATATCGCTTTCTGTGTGTTTCTAAATAAAACGAGTCAGAGGTTAGCGAGGGGCATGGAAGCCACTCTCTTCATGGCCTTTTCATGTTTTAGATTACTTTAAAGCAGGAACTACATAAAGATTTAGGGGAATAGTCCAGTGGCTACAGTCTATAATGTTGGGGGAAATGATGACTGGTACATCCTAGATGTATGACAGAGGATTATGTCTCTATGCTTAAGTTTGTAAATGCTGTGCTGACTAGAGTAATAGTCACACACAGTTTCACTTAAATCTGTTCTTTGTGGTTGTTTTTCTTGACAGCACAGTTTATTTTGTATATGTATGCATGCAGACAAAAATTTACCAATCTTAGACCCACTATGAAAGAAAATGTGTAGTAAATTAATACTGAGTTAAACAATGTAAAAAAGTTATTCCCAAAAGTCATTGTACCATTTCATTACACAGAGGTTACAGACATCCGAAATAGAAAAAACTTTTACATAACAAAAATTCTATGGAAAACTAAAAGCCAATTCCATTAAGAAAAAAATTCCATAGCATATTATATATATAGTTAAAAGACTGCATTGACCATTTACATTATTATAAAATATCATAAATCTGGTAATTATTTTTGTCTTGAAATCCTTGTTTATATTATTACAGCAGGACCATCTTATGATTAGTGGAAGCTTGGTATATTTTTTCTAATCTTTTGCTTTTGACATATCTATATGTCTATATTTAAAGTTGGTGTTTTTATAAATAGTGTATGGTTTGCTTTGTAGTCCAGATATGGAATGTCTATTTTATTTTTTTTTACCTTTTTTTAATTTTAAAGAAAATAGTACAAAAAAAAGGAACAATAGCAAAATAATGACCCAAATGTCTATTTTAATGCAAAATGTTCAGCCCATAAATATTTAGCTTATTGATATGGCTAGATTTTAGCCTAATATCTTGCTACTTGTTTTCTTTTTATATCATGTTTTCTTTCCTCTTTTATATCTCCTTTTCTTCCTCCTTTTGAATTGACTAAGTAATGTTAGTATTCCACATTATCATGTTTTATAGTATACAGTATTTTAATTCTACATGTGTTAGTAGCAGCACAATAAACCATTTTTGCTTTCAAAGTAGCTTTTGAACAGTGTAAAAATATCCTGAAAACACAGCCTTTTACTTTTAATCATACATTTAATACCTTAGGCACATTGTATGGTTTCTGGCAGACCTAAATTTTACCTCTGGCGTCAGTTTCTTTTCAGCCAAAAACTTCTTTAGTTATTCTTGCCATGTGGGTATTTTGAATATTAAGTTATCTGAACATGTCTTTCTTTGCTTTACTATTCGGAATACACTTCATATAAAATTGTAGTTGATGGTTTTTGCTTACGCTTTTGTTCTCCGCACTCTAGAGATACTCCATTATCTTGCACCTCTCAGTTGATCTGATGAGAAGTCACTCAAATCAGTTCTTAACTTTATCCTATGCATTCAAGTTTCATGGATTCTGACTCTCCTGAGGTGTTGGTTTTGTGTGATTTAGGGTTTTCAGTAATTTAACTACAGTATACTCAGATGTCAAGTTTTTGAATTTAATCAGTTTGAGAATATTGATTGTTTTCAGTAGATAAAGTTTGTTACATTTGAAAAAATATGGGACAGTTTTTTTCTTCAGGTCTTCTTCTGTCATATTATTTTTCTGTCTTTACCTTGCTCCCAGCTTCAGACTTTTCTGTTTTTCCTAGAACTTCATTTATAAGTATATCGAAAACATCACATTTTAGACTTTTAATTGCTTTTTGCAAGCACCCCAAATGTATTATGGCTGTTTGTTCATAAAATACATGACCATGATAGTTGTTTGGGAACCCTTTACTTTATGTAAGCACTTGGTCGCCAATGCGTGTGCTTTCGTTGACAGTTTTCTTTTTATTATTGGTTGTAATTTGAGCCTTTATGTATATCTTCACTTTGTGTATTGTGGAAATTCTATTTAAAAGTTGGCATAGGATATATTTTAAATTTATTATATTCTATTTCTGTTCACCCAAACTCTTGTCTCTGACAAGTGGCTGAGAGGACAGGCTGATCATGCAGATCTTTCTAGAATCTCTTGAGTTGTGCTGGGTCACAACTTTAATGAGACTGATTTCACTTGTGAGCAAACTCACTTCAGCCTCTCCAGCTGTTGTCTTTTTATCTGGAAGGGGGATGGTTTCACACAATTTCAAGCCTGGCGGAAACTCAGAATGCAAGCACAACACTGTGTGATTTCTCCCTGCTGATGTGTGTTGCTTCTTGCTTGGTAAAAACAAGGGGACAATACTGACAGAATTACATGGCCCAGGAATCCATCCTGTGCCCATAACTTCCCAATTCTCGCTTGTTCTCCCTGAGCGCTCCGCGTTCCAAGGGGTCCAGCTCATTCCTCATTCCTTCGATATTGTTCTGACTACGGCCAGGGACTGTCCTCACCCGCACCACACACCTGTCTCCAGGTCAGGCCGTGCATGTGGGTATCTGCTCCTCTAGGAAGAACTTCTATCTAGAATTTAATTGATAAGAAATATGATGTCTACCATTTTTCATTGACCCATGTTTTAAAAGGAGTATCCTTTTTATTTCCTCAAATTGAATTTGTTATTACCATAGGAGAAAAATTATTTTTCCCCCTATATCTTAACTGTAAGTAATAGTTCTTTAAGTTTAGTCTCTGGATGATAAAAATAATCTCCTGCTTTCTTTTACTTTTGAAGGATATGGACTTTGTATTCCTATCGTGGAAAACTGTTCTATAAAATGTTTGTAAGTGATAAATAGACCTATAACCCACAGATAGAAGGCTCTTACGCATTAAAGGTTGAAATATTGACCGTTACTGAAGAGGCTTTCAGACATTCCTTTCTTCTGAATAAATGAGTAAAATTTCTGGTATAATTGCCTGGATGGATCACTACCAAAACCTAATCAAGGTTACCTAAAAGAAAAAAAAAAAACAAACCATGTGCGTGTGCCCACTCTCTAAGTCAATGTAACTATAAGGTAGTGCAGATATGTACTAATAAGAGAAAAGACGAAAATAATGGGTTATATAGAGATGCATTTTCAAATGGATGTGTGCTGCACTCACCATCATTTTAATGTCTTTAGTATTGCATTTGCTGAGAACATTTCTATACTCATCATTATAGTTAGCTTTTTATAGATTGTTATATTTGATATTCATAAAGTTCTTAGGGAATAATTAATATTAGGCAAAGAAAATTAGATAGAAGAGTTTTAAAAATTCAGTTAACTTTGAACTTTTAATACATATCTCAATACTTGTATGAATATATCAAGAGGAAAATAAACTCTAGTATATCACTTTCTAGATATAAAATTCCCATTTTGAATTAGAACACACTAAATCCAAATGATGCACACCATTGATAACACAAAAGGTGAGCTTGTTTTGTTAGTACAAAAGAAAAATTTAGATTTTAAGTACAGATGCAGATACCTATAAGGAGGGCCCTTTTAAAGGGGATTAAATGGCACCGGCACATACTGTACTCTCAAGTATGATGAATACATGGGATTCAGTACTGCTTTGTTCTTACACGAATCTCATAGAGTCTTTTTAACATTAAAAATACAGGGAGGGGGCATGGAATCATTGAACCAGGAAGCTTCCGTGGAAACAGAATTCCAAGTCAGCACGCCCTAGAGAAATACGAGGTTTAACTTAAAAGAATTATTGTACCTGCCTTATTTAGCCATATACCTGTCACAAGGTTTTGTACTATGTATAGTAGTTCGTTCTTTAAGTATACCTCTTATACTGGGTTTTTGGTTGCAAGTCTTAGAAATCAAATGAGTTATTCTAACAAAAATATAATTTATTTGAAGGGAAAATGGTTTTAGAGAGAGTCATAGGGGTAACTGCTTTACTAAGCTTAGAAAAATTTCCAAATTAGGATATATCTCGGTTTTTACATGGAAAGAGCTAATTCCTTGGGCACCACCGCAGATGTGATCATTTATGACCCTTATGAGTAAAATCTTGGGAAAAGAGTCTAGTTAACTTAGTTCGGATTAACTGTACACTCTTTAGAGGGCAAAAGACAGGGCACCTGGATTAGATAATTTCTCAAGGACTGATTTTACGACAGTAGTCAGAAAAAGGAGGGGAGTGGGTACTACGTGGACTAAGGCGTCAGATGTGTGACCTCATTTAGAGAAGCTTATAGATGGAGGGGCACAAGGGGAGGAGTTTATTATATCAGCAGTGTGCTCATTTGCAGCAGAGGAGAACGTTACCTTTCTCATTTCCATATTTATTTTGTGTTTGAAAAATAGATATGCAAAGGTATGCACTGCGAAGTTAATATTCAAGCGAGGCAGTGCAAGGATACGTTTAGAAGTCAGTAAAAATACAAATTAGCAGTTTGCGTTTTTGAAGGCCAAAATTTACACATCCGGGGTAGGCAGGACCCAACAGAATCACATTCTTCTTTGTTTAACTTTAGTCTATTATGTTTCTCTGGTGCCAGCACACTTTCAGCAGCTTTCCATCACTATGTCAGGGTAGCGCTCCACAATATTTTTCACATTTTCTGCCTCATACATCAAACTATAGAATTGTATCCATAAGGCAGAGCTGTCATTCTGTAAAATTTTTAGCAATGTTCTCATTTTTATCTGACATCTAGAAATATCTAAAGTAATAAAAAATCATTTTTTACCTCATATTTGCTTTGGTTTCTACTCTGTCCCTGTCAGTCTATGTACAGTACAGCAAGGGAACATTTACATGACATCATTTGGGGTGTTCCAGAGTCAGACAAAGATCCTCTCCTTGGCTGGGGTTTTTCCCCCACAGAATTTTAGACAAAAGCATAAAACCTATGTTTAAGATAATATACTCCTTTTCTTAAAACTTTACTTTTTGCTATGAATACCTTCTGTTAAGTAGAAATATATATATATATAACATACACATAATTATATATAAATATATATTATATAATTACATTATATAATATACACTATATAAATAATTATGGGCAGTTTAATGGCTATAATGGGAAATTATATTTATATTATTTAGCATTATCTCATGATAGTTTTCAACTAGTTTATATTTCTAAAATTCAATTTTATCAGACTTGCAAGTTTCATTTCAAGTCTGAGAATACAAATTTAGATCCTCATTTTTAAAGAACTCCTTTCTAAAGTGGTTTAATGAGAAATCCAAATTTAGCACTTGATATGTTTAATGGAAAGGCAATACAACCTTCAAATTATCAAATATGTAAGAGAGAACAGTTACATGAAGAATCTAAAATCCTAGATATCATCTTCATAAATACAATCATGTATTAATTTCAACTACATCACTATATGTTTTAATAAACTATGTATTTTGTTGAGTCTATACATATGCAAACAAAACTAGATATGTTAATGTTCCTGTTTATCATCAGGTAAACTGAGACAGCCTGGTTAGCCCGCTGACGCTCAGAAAGCTCGTGAGAAACAGCGCTAGTCTGTGAAGCAGTGTGCGGACTTCTTCAAATCTCTGAATCTCTCCTTCATTAGTTCTGCCACTTGAAGGGCTGGGGATATAGCTCAGTGGAATAAGTGCTTGCCTGGCAAGCACAAGGTCCTGAGTTCAATCCCCAGTACCGCAAAAAAAAAAAAAAAAAAAAAAAAGTTCTGCCACTTGGCTTCTCATGACAGTGAAATCAGGATTCACCATACAGAAACTGAACCAATATTTTCAAATAAGTTGGAAATTTTTCAAGTTGAAAATATTGCATTGGTTTTATTTTATTTATTTATTTGGGAGGTATACATGTATCAGTTTGACATGTTTTTAATTCTTGGGAATGTACCAAGAACAGGGACTACTGTCCCCTTTCTGATGGCCTCTCCATCTCCTTTTTCAGAGTACATTGGACTTGTTATACATGTCATTCACTTCATTAGGTTAATCGCTAAATATTTCATTTTTCGTAAAGCTGTTGTGAATGATGTTCTTTTCCTAATTTTTTCTGCAGAAAAAAAGTGATTTTATTATTTTTTTAACGAGAGAAATGAAACAAAATTTCCAAAAAAGATATGAGGTTAACAGAGGTTATAACAATTGTAAATACATTCCCTATTGTCATCCTTAAAGTAGTTACTCAGAGTACATCAGTCTTTAATTATCTGAGCAATATTAGCACAAACCTTTCTTTACAATGAGCTAAGAGAAATTAGTAGTATAACTATCCCAACTATATATATGTAGTATTTAGTATATATATAGCATTATAGTATATATACTATAGTATATATAGTGTTATATATATATATATTTTTTTTTTTTGCTCTTCTCTTCCTTCTTTTCTCCACTCCTCCATCCAAATTTCTCTTTCTTTGTGAAGTTTCTTCCCATTTTACAATACTTACTGTATATTTTGGATCTTATTTACTCTTTCAGCTTCTCACACTAGGGAGACAATACAATGTTTACACATGTGAGTCTGCTTTATTTCACTTATGAGTATGGTCTTGAGTTTCATCCAGTGATTTATAAAAGTCTCCAGTTTAACCTTCTTTATAGCCTAGTGGTACTCTGTTGCATAAAAGACCACATAATTTTTATCCATTCCTAGGTTGATGGGCATTTGTGTTGTTTACAAGACCTAGCTATTACAAATTGTGCTGCTATATACAGGGGTGCAAGTACAGTGCTGTGGTGTGACGCTTTTAATTCTGGGAAGATACCTAGAAGGGGAATAGCTGAATCCAATGGGACCTCCAATCCTCCTAGTTTTTTGAGCAATCTGCACACTGATCTCCACAGTGGTTGCACCAGTCCACACTTTCACTAACAGTGGATAAGGGTTCCTTTTTCCCCAGAACCCCTCCAGCACTTGGTATTGGTTGATTTTCCACTGATTTTAGTCATCAACAATTTTTCGCAGTCTTGACTTCATACACTCACAAAAAGATGATATTTCTGATGTTTTTCATCATTTTATCCAGCGGTCTCATTTTTTGAACATACACACCAAAATGGCACTATCAAAACATCCATCAATACGTATGATAAGACAGTGTACCTCTGGGCATATTTTATTACAATCTGTGCACCTGAGCTCTATGTCCTGGGCAGAAGGATCAGGAAGTCAGTTATCCATAGTGTTTGGAAATGATTCATGCTCCTTAGTAGTATCACCATGTTAATATTGGAGGAAACACTGAAGCTTAATTTCTTTTATTATTTCAGTGTTTTCTAACTTATTTGAAACAATACACACATAGAAACATAACTTCAGAATTTTAATGACTGAGTGAGAGAACAAATTTGAGTGATAAGTGGTCAAATGTATGGTACGTGTGCTGTAATTAGACATGTTAGGTCCTCTGAAGGTAGCTTTGGCCATAGAAGCAACGTAGTGGCTAACTTTCAGCAAGGATTGCTGGAGTGTGTTGCCATTTTTAAATGTCAAGATACAGCTGGACCAATTAGGATAAACAAAAAATTATTAATATAATAGCAATTTATGAAGGTATATTTTATTGTACTTTTTTCCATTGCTTGCTTGTTTTCATGTGAAACTAGAGACAGACATAAAAGTTTGTAATCATTTTGAAATGTTCATTTTATTAAAATTTCTAGTTAACACAGTTATTTAAATGCATGACATCAAGCCATTTTGTTTTAAGAGAAGTACATATCTTACATACAGTTATAAGTTTTTTAAGGATCAACTTATCCTGTCATTGTACAAATACCATACAGTGAGTAATTTCAATTATTTTTAGTCATAACAAAATTGAAACTTTCGCCATTTATGAAACATTTTCCATAATAATCTGATTTATAGAAATGCCTACATGTAACTTCAAAGTTAATTTTATTTTATTTTATTATTTTTTATTTTTATTTTTTATTTTTATTTTTTTATTTTAGAAACATAAAAGTACAAAAACCTATTGACAAACAGACACCCATTATCATAGAAAATAGTACAATCACAACTAATCTATAGACAAGGTGATATGGTCTCAACAGTTGTTGTTGCTTTATCCATTGATATCTTCGAATTGTAGATGTATGGACCCATATACAGACATGCAAATTT